>CM021106.1:369446989-369546811 GCA_007115665.2 Sequoiadendron giganteum
CCTCCACCACAAATGAGCTCGTTGGAGATTACCAAAGAATTATATGAATCGTACTAGGATAAGGTCAAGGCATTATTCCTTACTTTTCATCCCACTCTGAAATTTTATGGCGCAAGCGACTAGCCTATGTGGGATGGTTAGCGAAACAATGCAGCAAGTGTAGGAGATGACTTTTGATAAAGTTTTGGAGGCCAGGCAATTTTTGGGCAAGTTGTATACAACTTCTGATGAAGCTTTGAGTGGCGTAGGTATTGAAGATCGAACAACAATGGATATGGGCGTAAATATTCTCATTTCCATCCATGTGGTCATCCAACATGTAATGGAGTGCAGAGCCAAATTGAATCAAATTACCAGTGACATGCAAGCAAATTTTTCTCACTTAACACAATAAGGACTCATGTCGCCCTTCATTGCAGATCGAGCGATAGCAGGTTTCGAGCACACAATTACAAGGATCAAGGAGAAGAAGTAGGATATTTTTGTTTTCCAATCCTTTGATCAGTCTTTGACCGCCAAAAACATGGAAGGAATAGTACATCAAGTGGCGCAACTCTTTTTCTAGCTTGAATTGGAGGCAAATGTATCTGGCGGATTGCCTTTTAAGGATATTATCGATCTTAAGTTGGCACACAAAAATAGGTGTGCTCTCTCAGCATCGTCAAATGAGGTCTGCACCGGCCTTCAAGTTGCCCTCTCTTAGCTCTGAGCGATAATGATTGTGTTGAACCAATGTTTTTGGGATTCTTCAATCTGCAGGCGAAATGTCCATGTGAGTCGCCAAACTGTGATCTTTTATTCACGAATTGCTATCCTTCATGGCTTCACCTTGACCATTATCACTAACAGCTTTTCAAAATCTACCACGTGGCCTCCTATCAAAGCTTCCTATCATTTTGTGTTGCTTTTCCTCTATCAAGTTCCATGCGTTCAACACATGGTTGCCTCTCACTACTTTTTGAGTCAGGCCCACTCAACGGTTACCTTTTGCTTGGCATCTTCCACTTGGCCTCCTCTCGGAGCTTTTCACTGGGGCATCCCTCTTTCTTTTGTCGAGTTTTGTGTGTTCGACGCATGGTGTGTTTTTGTGCCCTGGTTATCTAGGAGTTGTCACCTGTGTCGTTTTTCCTCCTTTCTTGTTGTGTTTTCTTCTTCGTTGTCATGTTTTCACTGCTACTGTTGTTGCTGCATGGCCTTGTTTTCTATGAGGATGGGTTTTTTGGTGCATTGTTGGGTGATCTTCCTATTTGGTTCTGGCTCGAGGAGATCTAGTACGTCGATGTTATTCTAAGGAATCTTTCTCTTTGTAGCTTTCAAGTGGTAGGCTAGCTTATAGAAGCAGCCTTTCTTATCTTTCATTAAGTTGTTGTTGGATAGATTAGAAAAACTTCCCGAGCACTAGAAATTGGCCTTTTGTAATATTTGCTATTGGACTTGTTGCAGATTGCGCCAATCAATTTGGCCTCTTTGTTTTTCATGCATTTGATAGAATATTAAGACTATGCTTTCATTTTCCTATAGTGTATGGATGTCTATTTTTAGCTTGTGTAATCTCACACAACTTAATAAAATGCAGACCATGTTTTAATCTTCTACGTTGGCCTATGTTGTGTTGGGTTATGCTATGCAATGAAATGTTTTTTTTATGTTTGAAGTGTTTACTGAGATAATCTATTTGATAGACAACAATTAGTGTTCAATCCTTTTCTTTTAGCACAGTGCTCAGTTATTACTCTCATGATTTTGGTACATCGCCTTAGTTTAGTTTTTACTATATTACATGCTATCTTTCTAACCCTTTACCTCCCCCCAATAAAAATGAAGAGTTAGCTTCGATAAAATCCTAGAGGTCACTTAGCTAAGTGCACAAGTCCCCTAGTAGCTAATTTTCCCATAAGGTTGCTGCCCCCGCAAATTCTTGCGTCAACAAATATTAATTGATTGATGCTAAACAACTTTATGTAAAAGCAAAAAACACATTTTCAATTGGTATTGCATGAAACGATTCATAAAAATATTTCAAAAATTACATCTTTGATATTACAAAAAGATATGCGTTTATACACTTCAATTGTGCAGTCACCCTTTGGTTAGATTTCAAAGAAAAATCAGCCTATGCCACTATTACACTACACAGGTAAACTAGATTTTGTATTATGGAGCTATATTCAGCTACCACTCTCAAGGCCAATGTAACAATGATACAAAATAATGTTTGAGATTGCAAGAACACATCAAAATGGCTTGTGTACTAAACAAATTCTAATGATTTTTGAAGAATGTCGATAACTCTACTCAGTTGGCTTCTTTTTTCAAAATCATACAAATTGAACCCTGGGCATCAATAGACTATGTATATCAAGCTACCACAATTCAAGTTTCAACGATAAATATTTATCATGCATTTTTTAAATGACATTCAATTTTATGGTGGTTTTTTTTTTATATGATATTCTAATCCTAATTTATGCTTTTACCCCGAGTCACAAAAGACCAAGAGTAGAAAGGTTGCTCTAACTTACCTCAGTTTAAAGGATGGTTAGGATAGAAGGGATTATAATGATGAGGACTATGCATCCTTCGATCACTCTGTAATCTTGAAAGTTGAAGGGGGACTAGATGAGTCACTTTTTAGAGTCAACTTTGTGTCTCGGGCAGCTCTTTGTCTAAGGATAGAAGTGCAGTTATGGGATGACAACATGGTGCACTGGTGTCTCGTAGGTGCATTGGTGTTGGTATGGCTAGAAAACTAGAGAGATTAGGTTATACTGTAAAATAAGGACTAACAACCTAGTTTAAGAGTTTCTAAAATGATAGAGTAAGATCAAGAAGTATGAAATGTATAGATGAACACAATAAAGGAAACATATTACCACAAGGGTGATGAAGACAATTTTGCATAGCAGTCTTCTCACCAGCTTGCTCCAAGCTCTCTCCGCCTACACACAAAAAAAGGGGAAATGTTGGGGTTGCTTAGGGGCCTGCCTCAGTCAGATCCCCATTTTGGTGTTTCCACCTCCATGAACAACCAAGTTTGCAATGATAAGAATAAAGATAATGGAAAGAAATACAAGCTAGATAAACAAAAGAAACTATAATACAGTATGTGCTTACTCAACCAAAGATGATAGAGGATATGAGAGGAGCTTACCACCTCCATCCAAAGTGCTCAAATCTTGTGGAGGAGAAAATGAGAGGAACCCAAGCCTCTACTGCAATGGTGTGTGTCCTACACTCACATTATCGGAGTGATGGAATGGTAGATTGTTGCAATGGAGTGTGAAGTGTTGCTACAAAGCTTGAAGATGGATGAATGGAATGGAGAGAGTGCTCCCAAGATATTGAAAAACTTCCTCCAAAACTTGAGAATGGATGAGAGAGTGAAGATTATGAAGGAAAGGGTGGAAAACGGCCATATTGGGCTCGACCAACCGCAGAAGAGTGCTACACTTTGACTTCCAATTGAAAGTGCAATGTCTCTATAGTCTCTAGCCGCAGGAATCTTCCAGAGATGTAAGCGCACCACGCGGAATTTTATGCGAAACACGCGCGTCCCCGATAGAAATTCCTCCACCAACACACAAAATAGGCACAAAGTGTGATGTGGACAATGGGCTTAAATGGAATTAAGCCTCTGCCTTAGGTTTTCTAAAGTGTAAGGGGGTAAAAGGGAATTTTCATTAGGGGTGAAAATTCACACTTATCTAATATATATATGTATGTATATGTATATATATATTTTTTATTTTTTTTATTTTTTTATTACATGTTTTTTGTACTAATGAACCCAAAATGACCTAAACCCCCCTCAAAAAACATTTGGCTAAACTGAAAAACCAAACCCCCAAACCTAAACGTCATACAACCTCATAGCCTCTTCCAAAACTCTTCATTTTTCCTACATAAACTTAATTGACCACCAAATTATGTTGCCCCTTGACTTTACCCACTTTTACTCCCTCAAACCTCTCTTTTTCATTGAAAACCCCTCTTTTCCCAATTACAACATCATGCCATAACATAATTTTGACCTCCCTTGTTCTTTAAAACCTTTTGAACACATCAAACTCCACAACCTCACTCTATTTTCAACCTATTCTAGCTTATTCTCAAGCAATTTCTTCTTTTCACCGCTTCTAGCCTTGCTTTTAAGGCCTAAATTATGAATTTTCAACAACGGCAGCATTAGTATTCTCTTCCAATTCCTTTACCAATTATATTTTCTTATACCTACTCCCTATCCTACTTACATCAGCCCCATTCTACTGAGACATGGCTTGAACAATAGGTGGAATGGCCTATTTTAACATATCACACTCAAACCCTTGTAGGAGAAAGTTCATTTTCAGAAATCTACTTCTAAGTTGGTTGGAACTTAATAAAATTCCACAAGAATGGATTCTAATCAAATCTAAAACCATTCTACAATAGATTTAGATCATCTTAGAACAAAATCCTACTGTACAGACCCGTACACAAGCTAGAAATGAAGAAAATGCACAAAACGTAACAAAAAAACAAAGATATTTGATTGATATTCTCCTTCAAACTCTTCAACAACCAGGTTAAATTCAGTTTTTCAATGATCATACGCTTTTTGTGTGGAAAACTCAGACTTCTCAACCGTCGTGTGTATATTTCTCTTTTCAATTGTTTTCCATGCCATCATAAGGGATCAAGCTAATTGAGCATAGCTGAGAGAAGTCATGTGTGTTTGTGTGTAGAAGAGAACCATTCCTATCATAAATGTACCTATCGGGATGTGTTGGAGCAATTTTTTTGGTCACACAAATTACAAAATGAAATTTGCACCACTTTGCAACTTTGCACTGCTTGCATTTAACACTTTTTCCATCAAATGAAAACTGGACACCACAGGAAAATGATTATGATACAACAAAAACTGAGAGAGGTTATTGTAGTGGGGCCCAAAGAGATCTTGTAGGCTTAGAAAAAAAAAATTAAGCATCATGGTTTCTGAGTAATAGCCCTTCAAAAATTGCTTCCCTTTTGCACTTTGGACCCTTAAGGGATCGATTTGGTTGAACGTAGCTTGGAGGGATTCCATGTGTTTGGGTGTGATAGAAGACCACGCCTAGTATAAAAATACCTATTCGGATGCATTGGAATTTTCCATTTGGTCACATGAGCTACATAACATAATTTGTACCACTTTGCAACTTTCAACTACTTGCATTTGACAACTCTTTCCCCAAATGAAAACTTGCCACCACAAAAAAATGTCTCTAAGATAGAAAAAAAAGAGATAGGTTATTGTATATAGGCCCAACACAATCTCATAGGATTAGATGAGAATTTTCTAAGTGTCACGGTATCTGAGTAACAACATGCTAAATTTTATAGCCATTTTGCACTTTGGACCCTTAAGGGATCGATCCGGTTGAATGTAGCTCGGAGCGATTTTGTGTGTTTGGGTGTGAAATAGGACCATGACTAGCATAACATAACTATTCATATGCATTGGAACAATCCGTTTGGTCACATGATATGCAGAACAAAATTTCCACCACTTTGCAACTTTCAACTACTTGCATTTGACAACTTTTTCCCCAAGTGAAAACTCGCCACCACGGTAAAATGCCTCTGAGATAGAAAAAACCAAGAGAAATTATTGTAGAGGGGCCCAACATGATCCCATAGGATCAGACAAAAAATTTCTAAGTGTCATGGTATTCGAGTAACAACATGTTGAGGTTTACAACCATTTTGCACTTTGGACCCTTAAGGGATCAATCCCGTTGAACGTAGCTTAGAGTGATTCCACGTGTTTGCATGTGAAAGAGAACTATTCCTAGCGTAAAAATACCTATTCGAACGTGTTGGAACAGTCTGTTTGGTCACATGATCTGCAAAATGAAAGTTGCACCACTTTGCAACTTTTAACTACTTGCATCTGACAACTTTTCCCCAAGTGAAAACATGCCACCACTGCAAAATTCCTATGAGATAGAAAAAATTGAGAGTGGTTATTGTAGAGGGGCCCAATTTAATCCAATAGAATTGGATGAGAAGTTTCTAAGGATCATGGTATTTGAGTAACAACATGTTGAAGTTTGCAACCATTTTGCACTTTGGACCCTTAAAGGATCAATCTAATTGAACATAGCTCAGAGCAATTTTGCATGTTTGGATACAAAAAAGGACCATGCCTAGCATAAACATACTTATTTGAATGCATTGGAACAGTTTGTTTGATCACATGAGCTATAGAACGAAAGTGGCAGCACTTTGCAACTTTCAACTGCTTGCATTTGACACTTTTTCCATCAAGTAAAAATTGGACACCACGAGAAAACCACTCTGAGATAACAAAAAATGAGAGAGGTTATGGGCCCAACATGATCTCATAGGTTCAGATGAAGATTTTGTAAGTGCCACAATTTCCGAGTAATACCCCGTCAAAGATTGTTGCCCTTTTGCACTTTGGACCCTTAAGGGATCGATTTGGTTGAACATAGCTCAAAGCAATTGTGGTCTCTTCTCAACGGAATTAGCTAGGCAACAGACTTAACTCCATTTTATTTTTGTTTTGGTTCGATTTCAAGTGATTTTATGCATTTTAGAAGCGAATTACTAAGTTTTGAGGGAAGGTAGGAGGTTGGAATAATTTTCTATTGTGGAAGTGAGTTGATTGCCTCCCTATATTGCTATCAAAATCACTTCAAGTTTACATTTTTTTGCACTTTTTTCACATTGACAATTTTTTTTTTTCAATTTTACATCATTTTGACAAATATGCAGCATGAGCTCCAAAATGACCCCAAAATAAACTAACATGACATATTACATTATAAATTGGTCTAATATGACCTTGTTCAATTAACAAAACTCAAAAAAAAACCAACTTAAGTCTTTCATGAACCAAATTTTCTCAATAACCTTGGTGCCCTTGCACCAAATTTCATTATTTCAGTAAATCTCATTACAAGTAAATCTCAATTTTAGGAAAAAAATATGAGGAAAATCCCACAAGACCCAAATTGTAGGACAAATATGGGAACTTCCCAATTTCATCATAAAGGAGTATGGCAAGGGAGAGCAAAGGTGCATTATATCCCCATCTCCTGTCTCCAAACATCCTAGACATCCAAGATAGGTGTCTAGTCCCCAGGGTGAATCCTTGTGGAACATTATAATATTTTGTCTTCCTTTGTGCTAACAATTGTTGGAAAAAATAAGAAGAGATAAAATTTGGCATGTATTTTTGCCTTATAATATATTGGCATGTGTTGTAAAAGAGATTTCATCATCCAAAGACCAAATAAGTACCTCTAAGAAGAGGAAACAATAAAAAGGGTTTTTCATTTTCATGTATAGAATTATTATCAATTGGAAAGGTGCAAAAAGGTAGTACTCCATATTAGTAGCTTGTGTTTACTATCTTACAATTGAAATTTTATAAACAAATAGAAAAATAGGATAAAGGAATTCTCTATAATTATTAGCTTCTCCAGAAATGCCAAGATTATTCATCAATTGTCAACTCCTTCAAGATTGTTCATACTTCATACCTTGTGAATGCCTTCAAGGTTATTCATACCTTGTAAGTGCCTTGAAGATTATCAAGCATTGTCAACAATATAGTTTTTGTAGGATTGCACATACAAAAAAGTGTAAGACCAAATATTAAATAATTATTTTGAACAATCATAGACATACAATCTCTAAAGCTATGGATTAGAGTTATGTATCTAGAAACCTTGTGGAGCCTAGAGTTTTTTACTTGATTTTATTTGAAAGTTGTTGAATCAACTAGTTTTTAATGTCTTCTGACCATTAATATATGGTTTTTAATGATTTAAAGATCACTTCAAATTTTTGAATTTTTATTTATTAATATTCTTATAATATTTATTTTACTAAATTTTTATAATCTAAAAGTTTTGTTTAGTGACACACCTCGTCCCCTTATATCCTATTTTTTGATAAATTACATCCCCATCCACAAACATGAATTGAGGATATTGTGTTTGGATGGGCACAAAATTGCTCAACGGATTTTAATGGTATCTTATTTTAGCTACCACAAACCAAAATTGTAAATAATAAATAATTCCACATAAGTTTGAGCTTTTAACATATAATTTCTTAACACTTTCCATGTAATTGGTTTTGGACATATAATTGATGATAGTGGATGGGCACATAATTGTTCAAAACATTTTAATAGAGCTTATTTTAATCAACCGTTTTTTTCTTGTTCAAAGTAGGTGTCAACAATAATAAGAGTGATAGCTTTCTTTTTAATGACTTGTAGTTAACAACTCAATTGAAGTTTCAATTAACATCAAATAACCACAATGAGGGAAAAAATAATAGGGCTAAATATCACTATCTTTGTAGTGTTCATACCACTTTCAATTTTAACACTTAAGTGTTGAGTAACATTTTTTATTGTTAGTTATTCAGTTGAATTGATGCATGCTTGCAGCCCTATTATATGTTTTTTTTGTCTTGTCCTATTGTATCTATTGTAACATTTGTTGTGTACTCAATTAAATATCAATTTGTTTTTTTTAATTTTTTGTAAAAATATGATAGAGAAGTGGTGGTATTTAAGCCCAATAATCAAATTTTTGTATCAAAATATCATTTTTTTCCCAATATTGCCTTTAAATTAGAATTCCATCTCTAGATCTCATGCTTCTATTTCAGAATTTTTTGTATGTACTATTCAACTTCCTATCATATGGTTGCTTTATTATTATTTTATGTATTCTTATTTTCCATCAATATTAACCCTTAACGATCAGATTAAGATGGTCTAAATTAAGGATGACATTTTAAAAAGAGAAGTATAAAATTTTGCAATAATACGGTATTGATACTATCACAATTTTAATTATCATGGTTGCCTAACCAAAATAATTGAGTATAGTGGTGGGGTCACAACTGCTTTGAAGTGGACTCAGTCTAGTTCTAGTCTTTAATAACACAAGTAGAATGGATGCAACAAATTGATTTTAAAATATTAATTTTTTTTTAAAGAGCGGCTACACTATGCTTGAAAATTTAAAAATATGTTCTTACTCTGAAGTCTACAAGTCTTATTGATTTGAATGTTTGATCTATTTGCATCAACCACAACAAACTATCCATGTTTGATGGGATCAAAATTATAGATCTTGACTACCCCAACACAGAAGTAAACATTTGATCATGTATGAATTTGGTTACAACAATTCCACGTGAATACATGTAATATTTAATATAATTACTTTTTTTAAAAATCAAACAATATTATTATATTTCAAAAAATATATACAATACAAAATAATACCTTTTTGACATTTTTTAATATATATATTATTCTATCTGTGTATTCCTTGCACCCCCTCTTGGTGCAAATTCTAGTTATTAGTAGTTAAACATAAGTTTATCTAAGATTTTAAATAAGAATATTTTTAAAATTTATATTAAGAATTAGGAATTTGAATCTAAGGATCAATTATGTAACATATTAAGAATGGATGAGAAGGTTTCATACATAATAATGTCAATCATAAGTTAATTATCACTAAAGATTGTTATTTTTATTATAAATTTTATATGAACTAAAAATAACAAACAATTTATAGAATAAAATTTGTAACAAATAATTTTGAAAACATTACATGATAAACATGATCATTATAAATCGTATACAAAATTTAATTGTTGCTTGACTATATGAATAATATTCGTCACTCCCACTTGTGATTATTTTGTATCTCTGAACATCTTTTACATAAAAAAATTTAAAGATAAATATACTTTCTTTTTTAATATTTTTTGTTTAGCCAAAAGTTATTTATTTTAATTTATTTACTTTTTAAGTTATTTTTAAAATAAATTTCAAATCTAGTTTTATAAACACACATGACATTACAGTCTTAGTTACCATTGTAGATTGAATATCTAAACAAAATAAAATAACTCCATAAAATGTTTTAAATAGATATAATTGATTCTTGCAATAATCCACAATTAGGACAATTTTATTATAGTAATCCTAATTAGGCTTAGTTATTGATAGAGTAAATTGATATTTTATTTTAGGCATCCGAAAAATTCATCACCAACAATTCACTAAGGAAAATTCACCGCCATGGCCAAGTAAAATTCATAGCATGGAAAATTAACTGCATTAATATTTTTAATAAAATCAATGTTTTGGAAATATATATTAAAAAATATTAATGTTGTTACCAGTGGTGAATTGTTGGTGAATTTTCCAAGGTGAATTTTCTTAATAAAATCAATGTTTTGGAAATATATATTAAAAAATATTAATGTTGTTACCAGTGGTGAATTGCTAATGAATTTTCCAAGGTGAATTTTCCAAGGCGATGAATTTTCCAAGGCGATAAATTTTCCTAGAGCCATTATTTTAAGAGGAATTTTTTTCAATTGAAAATCATCAAAACAACAATCATAAATTCTAACAAGAGTCTATTAGTAATACGAGTTATAAAAGGGTTGAGATTTAACAATCATGAATCAACTAACCATAAGACACAATTAAACACTTTTGATCAAGATCTATTGATCATAAGTTTTTGAAAAGACCCAGACCCTTATACAACCATCAACCAAAAAAACATTAAACACAAAAGAAACAGAACAACAATACTACTGTAACAAAACCACTAGCCAACTACACCACCTTCACTAAAGAAACAAAGCCACCAACCACTATACCACCTTCCCTAAAGAATAAAAAGATCTTAGACAATCTCCAATCCAATCTAACTCCCTTTCCTAAACCATTGAATACAATCCAGATCTACCTCCCTCTTGACCATTGAATACAATACATTGTTGTTTACCAGGGAATTCAAATTCTTCCACCGGTGACCATTCAGTATAATGTCTAACTGAGTTAAGTAGAGGGTTGTCAGTTCAACGGCTTACACATAAATTTTTTGTCTCAATGCCCACCAGTTAAAGCCGAGTCTGGTGTAGGAAGGACCAAATCCCTAGCACTTTGTGCTGGAAAGTTACGCAAGATCCGATTTTCCTCCTCCAGATGACGGTCCCTTTTATAAATTTTACCTATTTTCTCAAGTTCACCAAATTTCTCTACTAAAAGCTCATTCTTTCTGGCCCTGATTCGACTCATTCCAGCCTCTACCAAGCTCTCAAGTTCCAGCAACGCTTTCATGTCTAAATACAAAACTTCTTCATCCCAACATACACTTCATCATTAACTGCAACCGCTCGTTCTCGTTCTTCAGCACTATCGCCTCCTTTAAATTATCGTTCTTCTGCCCAGAAGATTGGTCGTTATGATCTCCCTTCAATAGGTTTGTCATGCTCTCACTGGAATACTGAAATAACTTCCCTGTGCTTGAAAATATTGTGATTGCAACCTGTGAGGAGGTTAGAATAGCCAGTTCTTTAGCTTTTTTAAGCAATCCATCTCGTCGTTTAGAAAAGGTTACCCGTCTCTTCATTTCGTCCTCTATCTTCTCGATTGGTATTTTTTTGTTACCCATTTTGCCCTTGACGCCCCTCCAAACCCAGAAGCTTTGATTCCCTTTAAAACCAGAAACTTTGACGCCCCTTCAAAACCAAAAAAGTTTGCATGACTATTCAAAACCAGACACTTTGCATGACAACTTATTTTCACCGCAATTGAGATATTTATAAAAGAAGTGTAGAATAGGGTAAAACTCATAAAACATCAAAATTAAAATCATGAAGTCTTAAATCAACAATAAAGCACCATTTAATATAGAAACATAAGTAATATTACCTATGTCATGGTTGATTCACTTCCGTTGTCTTTCTCCATTCTGCTTTATATGGTTGATGCTCTCCAATTTGGATATGCAACAATGGTCTAATGACAATGATAGCAAAATATTGAAGAGTGTACTTGTCTCTTTGAATGGATTAGCAATGGTTAGCCTTCAATGTAGGTTGAAATAACAATGATAGGTCTTTTTTATAGAAAACCAAATTGGAATAAAGGGTTGAGATTAAAAGCCAATAAGATATGACAATCAATGGTCAAGAATAAAAGTTGTAGTATGAAATAGGGTTAGGGCAAAGTTAGGGCAAAGATAAGGATGGATGGCTCAAATTGAATTATAAAATAATTCAATCAAGGGTGGAAATTAAATGAGTCAAAAGATAAGATTTTGTACAAAAAAATGTGGTTGGAGGAAATAAATGATTATAAAATTATTTAATTTAGGAAGGAAATGAATAATTAAATAATTAAAACAATTATTTAATTATAGAAGAGGATGGAAAGTTGACTTTTCAATTAAATAATGATTTAATTCAAAATTGGAAGAAATGACAAATTAGTAATTGATTAAATAAATAAAAATTAATTTAAATATAGAGAAAAGGGGACATTAGTGAAATAATTAAGAGAAGAAATGTGATCTTAGAGAATAATCAAATAATTAAAACTATGTATTATAAGAGAAGAAAGGGGATTGACAAAGAAAATAATGTTCGTAGTCTTAAGATAATTTTTAGTGTCTACTAAAAGTCCCTACGACTGCAAGCTCTCATGAGTTATGAACCAAAGATAAATATTGATTTGTACAATCAAAAAGGATCTTTTTTCTAAGTATATATTTATAATCTTATAAAATTATACAATTAATTGAAATACTTATTTGTTTTATATATAGATAGAGAGAGAATGAGAAAAAATAAAGAGAGAAATAGAGAAATAGAGAGGGAGACAAAGAGATACAAGAGATAAAAATAGACATAGAGATACAAAATAAGAAGTATAGATATAAAGGAATAAATATGGAGAGATAAAGAGAGAGAGAGGGGAGACAAAGATATACATAAAGGTAGAGAGGTAAAGAGGGAAGGGGGGAGAGGGGAGATAAATAGGGATAGAAAAAATACTAAGGGAAGAAAGATAGGGATATGGAAATAAATAGAGAGAAGAAATGAGAAAAAGGTAGATAGATGAAGGGAGAAGGGAAGACACATAGAAAGAGAAATAGGAGAGATAAGAAAAAAGAGATTGAGAGATAATAAAAATATAAAGATAGAGAGAGAGAGATAGAGAGATAGAGATATAAATTAATCTCTCTTTCTCTTCCCATTTTTCTATATATCTCCCCATATGTACCTAGTGCAGGAGCACCTTAAGGTCTTTTGGAAGATCTTAGTGATTTTTTGCTTGTAGGTGGTTCTAGGCACCCACCAAGGGAATAAGGACTATGTTATAAAGTCCCAAGTGTGTTTTTGATGTGTGTGTTATAGAAAAGTTAGGTTGGTTTAGAGCTTTGAGGTTTGGAAAAATCTTAGTGTAGAGATTAGGAAAAACTAGACAATGTTGTCTTTAGAACTTGGCCTAAAAGTTCAAAAAAGGCATTAATGATATTCTAATCCCGACCTAAGGGTCCTAGCACGTGGGAGAAAGGTATATAAGGTCATCCAAACCCTAATAATTGAAGGGGAAGTTCATTTTCACGAATTGAGACTTGGAGAGCATATTGTGTGAGTGGAATTCAATAACTTTTGGGTGAAAATTTGTGTTTGAGCCTTCATCCAATCAAGAATGGATTGAAAGGACTGGTTTAATGCTTTGAATATTGCAATTGTGTTATTTTCTTACTATGTGAAGCATTATATTAGCCATTTAGTTCAATTGTTTTATTTTTTGCAAGTTTTTGGAGTTTTGGCCTTATAGTCGGTTTAGGCCAGTTTTTGGAAATAATGATCCCCACTTGAATTCCCATGGCAAGGCTACCATGGTCAATTTGAATCAATTAGGGGAATATTTTTACTATATAAATATGGTGTGTGGATTCTTGGTTTACAAGGGAAGAGTTGAATTCATCAAACACTAGGCGAGTGCAAGTACATTCTGGCTAGTGGCTTGGAGAGGACAGCAATAAAGAAAGTTGCTGAACAGATTGGTTTGCACCAATCAATAGCATGAGAATGTGGAAACATTTATTCCAGACATGTGGGTGCAAGGAGGAGAGTTGAGAAGTTCGTTGAAGCCCTCAAAGGAGGAAAAGGTGCTAAAAACCCTAGAAACCCTTGAAATTAGGGGGTATGAGGACAGTCCTATGTATGGAGACTTGCAGAACCTTAGACCTAGAAAATATTGAAGCCTTGATAGCCAATAGGAAGGATCTATAAAAAAATTTGGGGGTTGTTAAGACAGTTTGAAAGAAAAGTGAAGAAAACGGGTTCTAGGAGGCCTAATTGGGGCAAAAAGGAGAATTTCTTGAAAGCGATGGAGAAAAGGTGAAAGAATCCAATGAGATGGATTAGTGAGGAGTAAAAAAAACTAAATAAAAACAAGACCACCTTACCCTACCCCTGGAGTGGTTAGGACACATTTGCGTCAGTGTGGAGCTCAAGGAAGTCGAGTGGTAGAATGGGAGTGTTGGTGAAGATTTTGAAATTGGTGGAGAGACCTATAAGAGGTTAGGGGTTTAGGAGAGATCCCTGAGTAGGGTAGGGTGTAATACCCTAAGAAGACCAAAGAATAGGTCTTGGGAAGAGCAAGAGTGCTCTTGAGGTTTAGGGCTCCCCATCAAATTGGTATTAGAGCCAATAAAGGCTTGGGAATTGAAATTAGTGAATGTCAGAGAGAAGTGAATCTATAGAAGAAAAAACCATGGTGACCAATGCAGAGCTATCTAGAGACTTGATAGAGCAGCAAGAGAAGAATAAGCATCTTGAAGAGGCTATGGAAGAGATGAAGCAAAAATTGGAAGTTGTTGAATCGGCAAGCAAGATGAAGGTGTAGTTGGCAGGGGACAAAGACAAGGGTAAATACCAAGTGGAGGAGGACATAGAACCAAAACCTGACCCTCCAATAGTAGAGGAACCCTTCCTCAAAGCATTGAAGGCATTGAGTGGCAAGGCACTTGAAGGTGTCCCTGTGTTCACTAGAAGAATTGATGTAGAGCTAGTTATGGAATGGATTGAGGGAATGGAGAATCACTTTGAATGTGATGGAGTTACTGAGGCACAAAAGGTGAAGATAGAAAAATCAAGGTTAAGAGGACAAACATTAACTTGGTGTAATTTTCTACAAGAAGAAAGAGAGATGGAAGGCAAGAAACCCATAGGAGATTGGAAAACTATGGTGGCTAAAGTGAAGGAGAACTATCTACCTGAGGACTATGACATTCAATTGCACAAGAAGAGACAAAATCTTAGACAAAGAGACCTAGATGTAGCTGCATATACAGAGGAGTTCCAGAAACTAAGCCTTAGATCTAGAGTGCAAGAAGTTGAAAGCATCAAGGTAGCTAGGTATTTAAACGGTCTTAGATGGAGCATACAAGAGGAGTTGATTCTTTTCACACTTACTACCCTCCATAGCTACTATCAAATGGCCATTAAGGTGGAAGAGAAATTGAAAAAGAAACAAGATTCCAATACTAGAGGTAAAGGAAGAGGTAGAGACTCTAAAGGTGGACAAAGAGGAGGTTTTTGTGGAAGAAGCAATGAGAACAGAAACCAAGGTGATTCCAAGGTTGGAGAACAATCCCATGAGTCAAATAGTAGAGGGGGTTACAGAGGTAGAAGCTCAAACAATGGAGGAAGAGGCAGATCAGGAGGCTTTGGGAGAAGCTCTCATTTTGCTTCCATGAAATGCTACAATTGTGGATAGTTGGGTCATCTGGCTTATAGGTGTCCAGACAAGCCAACATCTTGACAAAGTGAGAGGAAGATCAACTATGTTCAAGAAGAGGACTGCTCCAAACAATCAGAGATGGGTCTAAATTTAGAGAAAGGTGAGAATCTCATGTTAAGAAGGATCTTGATCAAAGCACCTACCGAGGATGAACACAAACAAAGGAGAGCTCTTTTTAGAGTCAAGTGCAAGATACTAGGAAAGTTTTGCAAGGTCATCATAGATTCAGGGTCTACTGATAATGTCATATTAGAGGAGGCAGTAAAAAAGTTGGAACTCACCAAGATACCCCATGTATGCCCTTACAAGGTTACTTGGTTGAACAAGGGGCAGAATATACTAGTCAATGAACAAGTTTGGGTTGAGTTTACTATAGGAAAGTATCATGATAGGATACTATGTGATGTGTTACCAATGGATGCATGCCATCTGCTGCTTAGAAAACCATGGCAATATAATAGGGAGTCAGTACACCATGGCAAGGAGAATAAGTACTCATTCAAGAAGGATGGAGTGACTTACAAAATACAGTCTTTGTTAGAAGAAAACATAGTGGAAAAGGCAAAAACTAGTGTCCTTTTGATGAGTGGAAATGAATTCCTAAAAGACATCAAGGAGGAAGAAGGAGTTGTCTATGCAATTATGTTGAAGCCAAAGGAAGAAGAGTCACCTGATCAAATACCTATGACAGCAAAAGTGAAGCGACTATTGGATCAGTTTAGGGACATCATTTGTGAAGGTACACCAGCTACACTACCACCCAAGAGAGCAATCAGTCATCAGATAGACTTTATACCAGGAGCAACACTACCTAACAAGGTTGCATACAAGATGACACCAGAGCAGAACAAAGAGATAGCAAGGCAAGTTCAAGAACTTTTAGATCAAGGGTTGATCAGAAAGAGCATAAGTCCATGTGTTGTTCCAGTTGTGTTGGCACCTAAAAAAGGAGATAAGTGGAGAATGTGTACTGATTCTAGGGCAATCAATAGGATAACTATTAGATATAGATTTCCTATTCCTAGGATAGAAGATCTAATGGATTATTTAGGAGGTGCTAAGTACTATTCCAAAATTGATTTGAAAAGTGGTTATTATCATATTAGGATGAAAGAGGGAGATGAATGGAAGTCAGCTTTTAAAACTACAGAGGGGTTATATGAGTGGTTAGTGATGCCATTTGGGCTTAAAAATGCACCTAGCACTTTTATGAGGGTGATGAATGAGGTCTTGAAGGACTTTATAGGAGTCTTTGTGGTTGTCTACCTAGATGATATCCTCATCTTTAGCAAAACAAAAGAAGAACATATGAAGCACCTAGAACTTGTGTTGAGGAAACTTCAAGAGGAGAAGCTCACCATCAATCTTGAGAAGAGTGAGTTCATGAAGCAAGAGTTAGTTTACCTAGGATTTGTAGTGTCTCAAGGGAACTTGAAAATGGAAAAGAGCAAGGTTGAAGCCATTCTTAGTTGGCCTACTCCCAAGACAGGGACTGAAGTTAGGAGTTTTCATGGATTGGCACAATTCTATAGGAATTTTGTGAGAAGGTTTAGTGAAATCTGTGCACCGATTCTTGACACCATCAAAGGAGGACTGAAAACTAAGTTTGTGTGGACCAAAGAAGCCAATCAAGGATTTGAAAGGTTGAAGAGGGAGATAGCTACCCAACCTATCCTAGTTTTACCAAGTTTTGACAAACCATTCATAGTGGAATGTGATGCAAGTAACATAGCAGTTGGGACTATTCTAAGCCAAGAAGGCAGGCCAGTGGAATTCTTTAGTGAAAGTTTGAATGAAGCAAAGTCTAGGTAGTCATCCTATGACTTAGACCTATATGCTTTGGTGCAGGATCTTAAGAAGTGGAGGCACTACCTATTGCCAAAGGAATTTTGGGTATACATCGGCAATCAGGCATTAGGTTACATCAACACCCAAGAGAAGCTCAGTTTGAGGCACATCAAGTGGATGGAGTTTTTGCAATCATACACCTTTACCATCAAGCATAAGAAGGGGATTAACAAAAAAAATTCTGATGCTATTAGTAGGAGTTTGCTTACTGTCCAAGAGATACAGCTACAAAGCACAGGGGTTGAAGGATTTAAAGATCTATATGAAGGAGATTCTGATTTCTCATAAATATACAAGGTATGTACTGATTTTGAGAACCATTTTCATAGTGAATATGTTGATTACACCTTGAAAAATGGTTTATTGTTTAAGGGGAAGCAATTGTGTGTTCCCAGAGGTTCCATAAGGGAGAATCTAATCCAAGAAAATCATAATGGTAGTTTGAGTGGTCATTTTAGTTTGAACAAGACACTAGACTTAGTGGAGAGGTTCTATTGGTGGCCTAAAATGCAAAGAGATGTAAGAAGGTATGTTGAACAATGTGGAGTATGTCAAAAGTCAAAGGGAACATCAACCAATGCAGGTCTTTATCAGCCATTACCCATCCCAAGTAGACCATGGGAATGCATAAGCATGGACTTCATAGTAGGGCTACCTAGGACACCAACTGGTTTTGATAGTGTGTTTGTGGTAGTGGATAGGTTCAACAAGATGAGTCATTTTATCCCATGCAAGACAACACATGATGCAAGTCATATTGCACACCTATTCTTTAAGGAAGTAGTGAGGATACATGGGTTGCCAAGGAGCATAGTTGCAGACAGAGATGTGAATTTTATGGGGCATTTTTTGAAAACTCTTTGGAAGAGGCTAGGAACCAACTTGTCTCATAGCTCAACATATCATCCACAAATGGATGGACAAACATAGGTGATCAATAGGGTACTTGGGAACTTGTTCAGATGCTTAACTAAGGAGTATGGACAAGGATGGGAGCATGTGATTCCACAAGAATAATTTTCTTACAATGATAGTACAAATAGGACTACGAGTAAGAGTCCATTTGAGATAGTATATGGCTTACATCCAAGGGGTGTACTTGAGCTTAGAGAACTGAAAGGTCATGAAGGTATCATTGGTCATGCTGATGATTTTGCCCAGTCAATGAGAGAGGTTCATGAGCAAGTAAGGAAGACATTGATAGAGGCTAATCAAAATTTGAAGGCAAAAAGAGATGAAGGGAGAAGAGAATTACAATTTGAGATAGGTGATATGGTGATGGTATACTTGAACAAAGCAAGGTTATAGAAAGGAATACCAAGCAAGCTCTAGATCAAAAGGATAGGGCCATGTAGAGTGTTGGCTAAGTATGGATCCAATGCTTACAAGGTGGAGTTACCCAAGGAGATGTCTATTTCTCCTATCTTCAATGTGAAAGACTTGGTGAAGTATAAAAGACTAGAAATGGATGAAGAATAGTATAGTGTTGATGGCAGTAGGGATGTAGAAGGATTCAAGGTACCTGATCAGATTAGACCACAAGTGGACAAGATTTTAGACTCAAGGGTGAAGAAGACTAGGCACAAGACATACAAGGAGCACCTAGTGAAGTGGAAACATCGACCAGAGTCAAAAGCTACTTGGATAGCAGAAGGTGACTTTAGGAAGCATGGAATTAGTGAGGAGCTCTTAACACCACAGGTTCCTTAACTTCTTTGTTGCAGGGGGAGAATGGTGCAGGAGCACCTTAAGGTCTTTTGGAAGATCTTAGTGATTTTTGGCTTGTAGGTGGTTCTAGGCACCCACCAAGGGAATAAGCACTATGTTATAAAGTCCCAAGTGTGTTTTTGATGTGTGTGTTATGGAAAAGTTAGGTTGTTTTATAGCTTTGAGGTTTGGAAAAGTCTTAGTGTAGAGATTAGGAAAAACTAGACAATGTTGTCTTTGGAACTTGGCCTAAAAGTTCAAAAAAGGCATTAATGATGTTCTAAGCCCGACCTAAGGTTCCTAGCATGTGGGATAAAGTTATATAAGGTCATCCAAACCCTAATACCTAAAGGGGAAGTTCATTTTCACGAATTGAGACTTGGAGAGCATATTGTGTGATTGGAATTCGACAACTTTTGGGTGAAAATTTGTGTTTGAGCCTTCATCCAATCAAGAATGGATTGAAAGGACTGGTCTAATGCTTTGAGTCTTTCAATTGTGTTATTTACTTACTGTGTGAAGCATTAGATTAGCCATTTAGTTCAATTGTTTTATGTTTTGCAAGTTTTTGGAGTTTTGGCCAGTTTTTGGAAATAATGATCCCCACTTGAATTCCTATGGCAAGGAAACCATGGCCACTTGGAATAAAGTAGGGGACTTTTTTAACATTTTAAATATTGTTTGTGGAGTCTTGGTTTGCAGGGGAAGAGTTGAATTCATCAAACACTAGGCGAGTGCAAGTGCATTCTGGCTAGTGGCTTGGAGAGGACAGCAGTAAAGAAAGTTGTTGAATGGATTGGTTTGCGCCAATCAACAGCATGAGAGTGTGGAAAAATGTATTCCAGACATGTGGGTTCAAGGAGGAGAGTTGAGAATGTCGTTGAAGCCCTCAAAGGAGGAAAAGGTGCTAAAAATCCTAAAAACCCTTGAAATTAGGGGGTATGAGGATAGTCCTATGTACGAAAACTTGCAGAACCTTAGACCTAGAAAATATTTAAGCCTTGATAGCCAATAGGAAGGATATGTGAAATTTTTTTGGGGTTGTTAAGACATTTTGAGAGAAAAGTGAAGAAAAAGGGTTCTAGGAGGCCTAATTGGGGAAAAAAGGCTACAAGGCCAAAAAAGGATAATTTCTTGAAAGCGATGGAGAAAAGGTGAAAGAATCCAATGAGATGGATCAGTGAGGAGTCAAAACAAATAAAGAACAACAAGACCACCTTACCCTAGGCCTGGAGTGGTTAGGACACATTTGGGTCAATGTGGAGCTCAAGGAAGCCCAGTGGTGGAATGGGAGTGTTGGTGAAGATTTTGAAATTGGTGGAGAGACCTATGAGGAGTTAGGATTTTATGAGAGATCCCTAAGTAGGGTAGAGTGTAATACCCTAAGAAGACCAAAGAATAGGTCTTGGGAAGAGAAAGAGTGCTCTTGAGGTTTAGGGCTCCCCATCAGTACCTCTCCCTACCTCTCTCTATATATATCTCCCTCTCTCTACATCTCTCTATATAACTTCTTACCTAAATCTTTCTATCCCTTCATCTCTTCCTCTCTCATTCTCTCTCTCTCTCTCTTTTTATCCCCCTCTTTCTATTTATTTCTCTCTCTCCCTCTCTCTCCATTTCCATCTCCATATCCATCTCTATCTTCATCTCTGTGTCTCTCCCTATATCTATCTCCTTACCTTTCCTTACATCTCTTTCCCTATTTCCCCTCTATCTTTCCCAATATATATATATATATATATATATATATATATATATATCTTTCTCTCCCTCTTTCTATCCATATCTCCCCCTCTCTCCCTATTACTCTGTCTTTTTGTATCTCTCAACTTCTCCATCCTCTCTCCATTTCTCTCTCTCCCTCCCTCTCTATCTATTTATATTTATCTCTCCCTCTCTATATCTATTTCAATATCTCTCACTCAAATACACACACTTTGTGTTTCTCCTTCCCTATATCTATCTCTATATCCCTTTCACTCATAGACACACACACACACACACACTATTTCTCCCTTCCTATTTCTATCTCTATCTCTCTCCCTCTCTCTATTAATTATCTCTATCACCTCCTTTATATCACACTATTGCCTCCTTTATTTATATCTTCCCATTTCTCCCTCTCCCTCTCTATTTATATCTCATTTTCTCTTTCTCTCTCTTATTTACTCCTCTCCTACTCTCTCTTTATATATCCCTCTCTACCTCTCTCTATATATCACTTTCTATGTCTCTATATTTCTCTCTCCATCTCTCCCTCTTTCTATCTCTCTCACTCTACATATTCCTCTCGCCTTCCATTTCTCCATTTATATATTTATCTCTTTATTTATTTTTTCTTTTTCTCTTTGTCACCCTATCTATAATTTCCAGGTTGTATTTATCTCTTTATCTCTCATTTATATCCCCATCTCTCTCTCCCTCTCTCCCTACTACTTCCTCTTTATATATCTCTCTACTTCTCTAGTATATATATATTTATCTCCCTCCATATCCCTCCCTCTCTATCTATTTATACATATCTTACTCCTTCTCTCTTTCCATATATCTCTCTTACTCATAGACACACACTCTTTGTTTCTCCCTCCCTATCTTTAGCTCTATCTCTCCATATTTAAATTATTACATATCTCCCTCTATCTGTATCTCATTATCTATCCATCTCTCTCTACCACTATATCGTTCCCTCTCCCTACCCCTCTCTATATATCACTTCTTATCCCTATTTTAATATTTTTCTCTCCCCCCCTCTCCCCCTCTCTATATATTTCTCTTTCATATATATATATATATATATAAAGATGGAGAGGGATATGGAGAGACAAAGAGGGAGAGATAAAGAGAGGATAAATGAATATATATATATATATATATATTCATTTATCCTCTCTTTATCTCCATCTCCCTTTCCCTCTCCCTATCCCTCTCCCTCTCCCTCTCAAATCCCTATAAGTGAATGCATGGTGGGTTTTCTAACCCTCTTCAATACAAGAAGCCTCTTTCTTGTTCAGAGTCCTCACCTATCCTCATTTTTAGACATGATGTTATTAATTATACAAATATTTTTCCTCTATTGGATTGATCTATATATTTAATCATTTATGACACTCTTGTCTAGACTTGCACTAATAGGTGTTGGAGTCTTTGATACCTCTTGTAAAAAATAGAATCAAACTTCATCTATGTTCCAGGGGATTTCTCATTGAAACCTTTCAATTTTTTGAAAATAAGTAAAGATCGTTGGATGGTATGATTTGTATGTGGAGAAATAATTTCCTCTCACTCAAGCCTTGCTTCTCATCTTTCAACCCTCTTTCTAAATCCTGCAATATCATTCATATGTTGACCTAAGGTTAGCTAATCTACCTCTCTATTTTTTTGGGGTCTCTTGTCTTGAAGATATTGGAAATATGATTCATAATCTTCTTTGAATTGATTTTTCTTCTTTAAATTTTAGACATAACGCATGTTTATATTTTAGTTAATATTGGTATTTTCAAGGTTATTCTTAAGGATATCATCCTTATGGTAGAGGGTAGGCCCTATCTACTTAGCTACTTAATTATAAGAGTATTCCTTTCCATTAAAAAATAATTTTTTATATAATAGTCACCTTGCTTTTGATTGCCCTTATCCTTAGCCTAAGATGACAAGTTCTACTACTTTGTGGAGGAATGCTCATTTTAAATATTTTAATATTCAATGTTTTCTTGACTCTAAGGAATGTGAGTTTATTATTGCTTTCCCAATTCTTGTTGGGTTAATATTGGATGTAGTTTCTTCTAGATATATTGTTGTTCCATCACCTTCTTCTCTTCCTAAGGATGTGCCTTGTCCTAGCCCACTTATGGTCAATGCTCTTTCTATTGTACCTACATCTCTCAAGGGGTGTGTTGGTGGAATTGTTATTCCTTCAAACCTCTATATTTTATGCAAGGGTAACTACACCAAGATGGTTCCCAAAAAGGGGACTTAAGTGGACAACTTTTTTTCTGAAATCAGGAAATACTGACCTTGGACGTGAAATTGAGGATACTTAGACTCAAAATTTGAGATGGAACAAAAAGAAGGACTCAAGTGCTCCGAGTCTACTTTCTAAACTACTAATTTATTTTGAAAATGATTAAGATTAAGGGGTTCAAATGAGGGGCATACACAAACTGGTGTTGTTTTTGTTAGAAAAACATAACATAGCAACTCTTGTACGACCCTCGTACGGTGAAATTTTTTTTAGTATTTTTAAAATCGTAACGATCGGAAGTTAGCTAACGGTATGTAGTTGATGCATGATTTTTCTGATAAGTTTTTAATGAATATTTGTTTTTTTACTTATTTGCGAAGTGGACATATCCTGAAAATAGAATTTTGGTTGTGCTACCCCTACAAATTTTGGAAACTAATTGATTTTTTTTTTTTTAATTTTTTTGTAGAATGGAGTCTAGTTTCTAAAAATGTAATTTATTTGAAAACTTGATGAATGGTTAATTTATAACGAAAAAAATACCAAACACTGATTTTTGGCAAAAAAAAGACATACAGATAAAATAAATTATGGATGAAAGACTTAACATTTTCAAAAAGTGAAAAAAATTACATCGTTGGATAGCTAAGAGATAACCCAACATTACCCATGTGCTCAATTTTTTCGATATTCAACCACGTGCAATCCTGACGGTGAGCATGAACTTGATTATGAGAAATATGGTGGATTTTTTCAAAACACGTCTTTGTTCATTGGGAATACCCTCCAAGCCTTTGGGTTGGTATTCCAAGGCAAATACCAAGCTTAAAGTTTGGGAATTCCCAAAGCAAGATATAATGCGAGTGCGTTATAACGCACTCATGTTATGTCTTAATGTTAAATCCTAATATATTAATGTATGCTGATATATTTTAATGTACATGTATGTATGTATGCTTGTATGGATGTAAGATTATATGTACATATGTATTATGCTTGTATGTATGCATTTATGTATGTCTTTAGATGAAGGGAGAATTTAGAGAGAGTTTAGAGAGATGGAGAGGGGGTCGAAGTGAGAGTTTAAGAGAGAGGGAGTGGGAGAGAAGGGGTTGGATTGAGGGGGACTTAGCTAGGTAGGGTGGGAGGGATAGAGGGAGGGAGAAAGAGAGATGGGGGGTGGGAGAGAGAGAGGGGGGTGGGAGAGAGAGAATTGAGGGAGAGGGAGAGAGAGAGACAAATAGAAAGAGAGAGTTATGTAGGTAGGGTGCGAAAGGGAGAGACTTAAGAGTGTGAGAGGGAGAGACTTGAGAGTGTGAGGGGGGTGAGAGGGAGAGACTTGAGAGATAGGTAGTGAGAGGGAGTGTGAGAGAGAGAGTGTGAGAGAGATGGAGTGTGAGAGAGAGGGAGTGGGAGAGAGAGGGAGTGTGAGTGAGAGACCTTAGAGAGGGAGAGGGTGTGAGAGGGAGTGACCTGATAGAGGTAGAGAAAGAGGGGGCTGGAGTGAGAGGGAATTATCTAGATAGGGTTGGAGGGATAGATAGAGAGAGGGGAGAGAGACAAAGACAGAGTTACCTAGGTAGGTTTCTAGATGGAGAGACCTTAGAGAGAGAGGGGGTGGGAGGAAGAGACGTGAGAGAGGGAGAGAGAGGTAGTGGGAGAGAGTGGGATGGAGTGGGAGGGACATAAAGAGAGATGGATAGAGGGAGTGAGAGAGGGTGGTAGGGATTTATTGAACGAGAGGTATGCAAAAAGACAGAGACGATAGATAGAGACAATTAGAGAAGGTGGGAGGGAGGGAAGGAGGGAGAGGTGAGATTTATAGATAGAGAGAAAGTGATAGGGGTTGAGGGTATAGGGTTGAGGGATTAGGGTGGAGGACCTATAGGTTTGATGGTTTCTAAGGTATTAGGGTTTAAGGTTTGAGGGTTTAGGGAATAGGTTTGATGGTAGAGGGTATTTGGTTGAGGGTATAGGGTAGAAGGTTTAAGGTTTAAGCATTTAGGGTTGAAGGGTTTGGGGTTAAGGGTTTAGGGTTAAGCGTTTACTTGGTTGAGGGTAGAGGGTATATGGTTGAAGGATTAGTTTTAGGGTCCAATGTAAGGGGTAGAGGTTTTAGGGTTTAAGGATTGAGGGTTGAGGGATTAAGGGTTGAGAATTGAGGGTTGAGTTGTTAATGTATAGGGTAAAGGGTAGAGAGTTGAAGATTGAGGGTTTAAGGTATAGGGTCGACTGATTAGGGTTGAGGATCCAATATATAGGGTAGAGGTTATAGGGGTTGAGAAATTAAGGGTTGAGGGATTAGGGTTTAGGGTAGAGAGTATTGGGTTTAGGGTAGAGGTTAGAGGGTAGAGGGTAGAGGGTAAAGGGTTTAACAGTAGAGGGTTTAAGGGGTTAGGGTTGAGGGTTGAGTGTTTAAGGGTTTAAGGGGTGAGGGTTTAAGGTTCAAGAGGGTTGAGGGATTAGGGTAGAGAGTTTACTAAGTGGGTTTAAGGGTTGGGGGATTACGATTGAGGGTAGAGGATTAGCAGTAGAGGGTAGAGGGTTTAAGGGTTTAGGGTTTAGGGATGAGGGATTAATAAGTTAAAGTGTAGAGGTTATAAGAGTTGATGGATTATGGTTTAAGGGTTGAGGGTTGAGGTATTCAAAGGGTATAGGGGTTCAGGGATTAAATTTTAAGGGTTGAGGGTTAAGGGATTAAGAGGGTATAGGGGTTGAGGGATTAGGGTTTAAGGGTTTAAGAGGGTATAAGGGTTGAGGGTTGAGGGTTGAGGGTTGAGGAATTAGGGTTTGAGGGTTGAGGGATTAAGAGGGTATAGGGTTTGATGGATTAGGTTTTAAGGGTTGAGGGTTGATGGATTAAGAGGGTATAGGAGTCGAGGGATTAGGGCTTAAGGGTTGAGGGATTAGGGTTTAAGGGTTGAGGGATGAAGAGGGTATAGGGGTTAGGGTTTAAGGGTTTAGGGTTGGGGGATTAAGAGGGTATAGGGGTTGAGGGATTAGGGTTTAAGGGTTGAGGGATGAAGAGGGTATAGGGGTTGAGGGATTAGGGTTTAAGGGTTCAGCGTTGAGGGATTAAGAGGGTATAGGGGTTGAGGGATTAGGGTTTAAGGGTTTAATAGGGTATAAGGGATGAGGGTTGAGGATTGAGGGATTATGGTTTAAGGGTTGAGAGTTCAAGGATTGTATAGGGGTTGAGATAATTAGGGTTTAAGGGTTGAGGGTTGAGGGTTGAGGGATTAAGAAGGTAGTAGGGTGGGGACAGGGTTTAAGGGCTGAGGCTGGAGGCTCTGAGGATTAAGAGGGCAGTGCTGAGGGATTGGGGTTTAAGGGCTGAGGATGAAGAGGGTATAGGTTGAGGGATTAGGGCTTTAAGGGTTGAGGGTTGAGGGAAGATTAAGAGGGTATAGGGAGGGATTAGGGCTTAAGGGTTGAGGGTTGAGGGTTGATGGATTAAGAGGGTATAGGGGTCGAGGGATTAGGATTTAAGGGTTGAGGGTTGAGGGATTAGGGTTTAAGGGATGAGGGATGAAGATGGTATAGGGGTTGAGGGATTAGGGTTTGAGGGTTGAGGTATTAAGAGGGTATAGGGGTTGAGGGATTATAATTTAAGGGTTGATGGATTAAGAGGGTATAGGGGTTGAGGGATTAGGTTTTAAGGGTTGAGGGTTGAGGGTTGAGGGATTAAGAAGGTATAGGGGTTGAGGGATCAAGGTTTAAGGGTTGAGGGTTGAGGGTTCAAGGATTAAGAGGGTATAGGGGTAGAGGGATTAAGGTTGAAGTGTTGAGGGCTGAGGGTTCAAGGATTAAGAGGGTATAGTGGTAGAGGGATTAAGGTTGAAGAGTTGAGGGTTGAGGGATTAAGAGGGTATAGGGGTTGAGGGATTAAGAGGGTATAGGGGTTGAGGGATTATGGTTTAAGGGTTGAGGGTTGAGGGATTAAGAGCGTATAGGGATTGAGGCTCCCACTCTCCCCTTCTCCCCCTCTCCCCCTCCCACTCTCTCTATCTCCCATTCTCCCCCTCTCTCCCTCCCATTCTCTCTTTCTCACACTCTCCCCTTCTCCCACTCTCCCCCACTCTCCCCCACTCTCTCCCACTCTATCTTTCTCCCACTCTCACCCTCTCTCCCTCCCTCTCTATCTCCCACTCTCTTAGTCTCCCACTCTTTGCTTCTCCCCTTCTCCCACACTCTCTTTCTCCCACTCTCCCCCTCTCCATCACACTCTCTCTTTCTCCCACTCTCCCACACTCTCTCCCACTCTATCTTTCTCCCACTCTCACCATCTCTCCCTCCCTCTCTCTATCTCCCTCTCCTCATCTCCCTCTCCTCTCTCCTCTCCTCTCTCCCTCCCCCTCTACTCTCCCCCTCTCTCCCTCCCTCTCCTCTCTCCCTCTCCCCACTCTCTTTCTCCCACTCTCCCCTTCTCCCTCCCTCTCTATCTCCCACTCTCCCCATCTCTCCCCATCTCTCCCTCTCTATCTCCCACTCTCCCCCTCTCTCCCTCCCACTCTCTCTTTCTCCCACTCTCAAAAATATACTAAGAAAACCAAATTTCACATAACGCGCTCGTGTTATAATGCGAGCGAGTTTTTGACTCCACTAAAACGGTAAAAAACTCTATATACCCATGATTTGAAGGCTCATAATCTACATATTTCCCTGGTTCTGCACGTGCTCTGACAAAAAATAGCTTTTTGATGATGTTGTGAAGTGTGCAAGCATCTTTTTCACATTCCATCACCTTTTCCATGAACTTTTTACCACCTTTGCATGAAATAGCAGAGTTTCCATGTTGAAAGACATATAATATCAATTGAAGTTTGAATTCCATTGAAAACTAATATACAATTGAAGTGTGGAAGGGAACAAGCTTTTGAACAAGTCAAATATTTGTGGATTTTGAAGAAAGAAGAAGCTAAGGCTACATAATTGGGTTGAACTCCTCCATTTGAAAGTCTGGTTTTTAAGGTATGTGAATTCTTTACACATTTTCTTTCACTCTATTATGGCTTGCTTTCATTTTTGTTTGTCATTATAACCTTAGGTTGTCAATGCACATTTTAAATTACCATTATATACACAATTATATACACTTTCCAATTACCATTTTAATCTTGATGCAGAGCATCTACCAGGATCCAAAAATCATCAAGGGTACTTATGACCCTAACTTAAATTGAAGAAGATCAACAAAAAAACTCAATCATCTTTTCATCAAAACATTAGAACTTGGTTTCAAATTTTTTTCAGACTAAAAAAATAGATTAACCATCATAAAATTGATTGTAACATAGCATAAAGCTGATTAGAAACTCAGAACCATTCATGAAAATCCATCCTTTAAGACAACTCCAAGCCTCTCCCATTCCTCTGAAGGGTCCAAATGCCTTCCAATACCTCTGCACAAACTGATTTAGTACAAAGGAAGAAATCAATACCTTTCTTGACACACTTATTCAACTATATTTCCCTTCACAAAAAATTTGATTCGTATACTCAAATTAGCATTAAGAGTTCCCAATTCCTTAAGGACCTTCAAAACACCTTGAAAATATTGAAAATAACTTATTACAATCAACTAGGTTCCTCAAAACATCAACCAATGATTATGTCATTCACAAGTTGTCTTAAATATTCCATAATGGAACCATGTTTACAAACACAAACTATAATTTTTAAGGCACAACCAAACCATTATTTGCTTAATAAATATTTGTTTGAGTTAGTACAAAAAAAATGAAACCTTTCAGAAGTCTGCCCTTCCACTCCTTCAACACTTTTTCAAAATCACTCCTTGTTTCCTCAAATTCTCATGGAAAAGTGCTTTTTTGAGCTAAGAACCCCATCCTATTGTTAACTTTTGTACACAATGATTGTAAGTATTATTAAAATGAAGCCTTCAATGAAATATATTTTTCAATTAACTTGAATGGATACATTTTTTAGGAACTAATATTCGTCTCATTACCATGGTATAGATAAAATTATCTGCCATGCCAAAGAAAAATACAAAGAGGAAACTAATAGACGAAGATAATGAAACCTTAAAAGAAAAGGAGAGAGTTCAAGTGGCGGCATATCATGAAAATAAGAAATTGGAAACGATTGATGAAAACAACCCGATTGTAGAGGAACCTCAACCATGAAAAAGAGAATGGGAATTGGAAGCACAACAAGCATGAATGCAAAAGCATCATGGTAAGACAGATTTAGATACCGTAGTTGGAGACACACCCTCTACAACAAGTGAATATGAAGGGACACCATTAAGAACAAGCGAATATGGAGGGACACCATCTAGCACAAGTGAATATGGACAACAACATCTACTGCAAGTGAATATGAAGGGACACCATGCACTGCAAGTGAATATTGTTGGACACCATCCAACACATCTCAAGTTGAGAGTAAATCATCACTCTGAATTGACGAAGAATTTATGCCATCGTCCCCATGTGAACCTCAAGGTATGTCTTCTTCTCCACCCTCGATCGAAGGTACACAATCTAGCCCACCTCAATTAAATATTGATGAAATTCCTAATGTTGAGATGTATGTACCTAGGTAAACACCACCTAGAATTTTGCGTAGAAAGCCAAAGTATTTGATTAATATTGATGATGAGATTTTGCAGCACATGGAAGGTAAGATTTCAAGACGCACTTATAGAAGATATGCTGATAAGATTTGGGAACGATTCTTTGAAAGGCTAAATGAGACTGCAAGATGTCAACTATTTTTTGAAATGGTGTGAGGTGTAAAGTATAGGAACATCATGAAGACTCTTGGGTTGAGAACATTGAATGCATCGAGTGAAAACACTATTGTGAAGAATCTAATGGATGCTTATGAGAGTGTGGGTAAGACCTCATGCTCAAAGGATAGTAATGTCACTCGACATGTCATTACATTGACTTTCGTAAGCTGTCAAAAAAAGAGAGCTTGTCTAATTAAAAAGACTAGTGAACAAATGGGAATTAGTAGAAAAACTTTATCAAGAGCCATTCAAAGGCGACAAAGAATTGAGGGCAATGATAGAAATGAATTATGGGTATTCTTGAGGAGACTGTCACAAAAAGATAAAGAAGTTGTCCAAGCCTTCAGAACACTAATTGAAGAGTATTGGAAGAATAACACAAGGTCGTCTCTGAATCAAAGGAAAGTAGTAAGAAGGAGAATCAGTAGTCGGAATCATGAGCCACATCCAAAGCATTTTTTGGATTTGACTCAAACCCAATTTTTTCGGAAATTTGAAAATGATTATCCTCAAATTAGTGTTTCTCAAAGATTTTTTGAAATGCTTAAACCTTTTTATGTCAAGATAAATCACACATGCACTACTTGTTGTTGTAGACTACATATTGATTTTTCTAACCATTATGATGTTTATAGTTCTATATGTTTAGATTTGCATACTAATGATGTTTTGTAGGATTGTGGCATATAAACCCCACCAAAATCTTCAAGAGAGTTCTTATCAAAAAAATTATGTGAAATAGAGGATGGCCAGATATTCTATAGGACAACATGCTTGGATGGTTCATGTGAGCGTTGCGGTGGCTTCCAGCATATGCCAGTATGTCAACATATGGAAAGCACAGATGAGGTGGGACAAAAACTAGTAGAGTTTGGGAAGTATAAAATAGTGGCATATGCTACAAAAGATGGGTCTCAAGAAAAAAGGTGTGATTTGGTTATTGAGAAGATTCCAGTGTACCAATTTATGACCAAATTTCATCATAGTATACTGTCTGAGTATGCAATGCATACCCATAGAGCTCGATGGTTGGACACGCAGTTCAAGCTATGCAAGGACACCTTTCCAGTTGGAAGCATAGTATTTGTGGTTGACTTTGCAGAGAACTACACTCTACAACCACAACATGAGGTGCAGGTACAGTATTACAATTCCACACAAGTTTCGATATTTGTGCACATAGCATTCATTCACACATCTGATAGTACATATGAGCAAAGGAAGGTATTGAGGGAGTACCACTTTTACATTATTCATGATCGCACACATTCTCTAGAGTTCATGCAAGGGCACTTCCAGATGTTCTATAGTGGTTTGGCTCAAAGGGGCATAGAATACGATCAACATATAATATGGTCTGATAACTGTGCAGCACAGTTCAAGAACTCGTGCATGTTCTACTGGTTGTGCAGGATGCATGTCATTACAGGTGTTGAACATATGTGGAACTATTGTGAGGCCGGACATGGAAAGGGGGAGCATGCATGAAAATATCATTAGTATGAGAAGAGTTAAAGTATAAATATAGTGCAAAGTTGACAAATGCAAAATCAATCATCGAGTGGTGTAATGCTTTGATGGGTCTAGGTAATGAAGGTATGTCTTCAGTTCGTAGATTTTTTTGGTCGGTGGATGATACTAATATTGCACCATATGAAGACTATTGTACACTAATAGGATTGAGTGAGGTACACTCTTTCCTTAGCTCAAATGCAGGTTCATGGAGTATTGATACACGAAATATGGCATGCTTTTGTTCTTCATGTACAATGCAAGACTGGAATGATTGTGAGTCAGGGGAGTGTGTTGACAAATGGTTCACAAGTTATCCTAGCCCACTTCACACGTATCGCCCTCCGACGGCATTAGAACTGACATAGAAAGAATCATTGGTCGAATTTGACCACATATCAGATCTAGTTCAAGGAGACCTGATATATCTACTTTCTTAGTTGTTGAAATTCCATATCGTTAGATCTTACTTTATACCATATTCGTAATGTTGACAAATTTTAAGAGATTTTTTGCACATATCAATGTAGGGCATGTTTATGCAGTTATTGCAGATGAAGACAATGAAGAGGGAATAGACTATTACTTTTGTCATTGTGTTGAGACCAAAAATAAATTGGAGGCCCTAGTTATAGATGGAGAAAACATCGAATACCCTACAGGCTCAATTGTGGTTACTGGAACATGGCTTAGAAGGTACCCACATTCAAGTGTTAAACATTGGCTATTTCAGGACTTTGACATGCATCGTAAGATTCTTCATTACTCGAACCTTGTCGTGGAATCCAATGTTCATTTGACCAAATATGGGGGTAGACCTTTGAACAAGATGTTATGGAAGGTCTGTGAATCTGACCATGAGGCAATACTTAACACAATAAAGAGTAGAGTAGACCCGGATGGTTTGTTGGATTAATTTGTAAGTATATGCACATTGTTTCTTATTAATTTATACTTGTATGCACATTAATTTTTTTGATGCCAATGCTATCATCTTCTTTTACAATGATTGGTGTCCCCTTGCAAAAAATATAGATATATGAGCCATCCAAGAGAATGTCAACCAAAAAAGCAATGCAACATCCTTATTTTGATGCCTACATGCAACATCTGTAAGTGCCTTCCATGTATTTTTATTTCATTTCCATTTTGGATGCTCTTTCTTTTTCTCTTTTACTTTGCGTATTTGTAAGTAAACTACTAAGGGTTGATTGATCTTTCGTTGCAGAAAATGTTGATTTAAGAGCCGTCAAAGAGAATCTCAGCCAAAAAAGCAATGCAACATACTTATTTTGATGATTTTCAAAAATCTCAATTTTGATTTCAAGCCATTATAAAAGAGCATGTGAAGCTTAGCAAGGGAATATCAAGTTACTCATTTGAAGTTAACCTCATAATGAGCACCTATGATGTAGACATTTAAAGAGAATCTTGAATGTATGAGTGACATTGTAAAAGATCTGAGAGAACGAAGTGTTAGAGGCATTGTAATAAGATTTAATTACATAATGAGATATACTCAAATATTGTAAGGTTGGAGTTCACATTTGGTGTAGTGGCACCTTTTTTTGTAAATGACTTGAGTAGGAAAATTTGCAAACTTTGAATTTTGAAATGAAAACAATGTGAAAAAGGTCATATAAAGGTCATGTAAACAATTTATACACATTTTTTCGCAACTTGTGTGACCAAGCGAACCTTTCCAACACATTGGAATAGCTATGTTTATGCTAGGCATGGTCCTCTTTCACACCGAAACACGTAGAATTGCTCTGAGCTATGTTCCACCGGATTGATCCCTTAAGGATCCAAAGTGCAAAATGGCTGCAAACTTCAACATGCTAGTAATCAGATACCGTGACACTTAGAAAATTCTCGTCTGATCCCACAGAAAGGTGTTGGGCCCCTCTACAAAAAACCTCTCTCAGTTCTGGCTATCTTGGAGTGGTTTTCTTGTGGTGGTGGATTTTCACTTGATGGAAAAAGTGTCAAATTCAAGCAATGCAAAGTTGCAAAGTGGTGCAACTTTCGCTCTACAAACTCGTGTGACCAAACTAACTGCTCCAACGCATATAAATTGGTATTTTTACACTAGGCATGGTCTTTTTTTGCACTGAAATACGTGGAATCACTCTGAGCTACGTTCAACCAGATCGATCCCTTAAGGGTCCAAAGTGCAAAATGGTTGCAAACTTTATCATGTTATTACTCATATACCGTGACACTTAGAAACTTCTCATCTAATCCTACAAAAAGGAATTGGGCTCCTCTAGAAAAACCTCTCTCAATTTTTCTATCTTGGAGTGGTTTTCTCGTGGCGGCGGGTTTTCACTTGATGGAAAAAGCATCAAATGCAAGTAGTGCAAAGTTGCAAAGTGGTGCAACTTTTGTTCTGCAACTTGTGTGACCAAGCCGACTGTTCCAACCCATTTGAATAGGTATTTTTATGCTAGGCATGGTCCTCTTTCACACCGAAACATGTGGAATCACTCCGAGCTATGTTCCACCGGATCGATCCCTTAAGGGTCCAAAGTGAAAAATGGCTGCAAACTTCAGCATACCAGTACTCAGATATCGTGACACTTAGAAACTTCTCATCTGATCCTACAAAAATGAAAAGGGCTCCTCTAGAAAAACCTCTCTCTCTTTTGGCTATCTTGGAGTGGTTTTCTCGTGGCGCCGGATTTTCACTTAATGGAAAAAGTGTCAAATTCAAGCAGTGCAAAGTTGCAAAGTGGTGCAACTTTCGCTCGGCAACTCATGTGACCAAACCAACTGCTCCAACGTGTCCAAATAGGTATTTTTATGCTAGGCATGGTCTTTTTTTGCACTGGAACACGTGGAATCGCTCTGAGCTATGTTCCACCGGATCGATTCCTTAAGGGTTCAAAGTGCAAAATGGCTGCAAAATTCATCATGCTATTACTCGGATACCGTGACACTTAGAAACTTCTCGTCTGATCCTATAGAAAGGCGTTGGGCCCCTCTAGAAAAAAATATCTCTATTTTAGCTATCTTGGAGTAATTTTCTCATGGCGGCGGATTTTCACTTGATGGAAAAAGCATCAAAGGCAAGCAGTTGAAAGATGCAAAGTGGTGCAACTTTCGTTCTGCAACTTGTGTGACCAAGCGGACTATTACAACACATCTGACTAGGTATTTTTATGCTATGCATGGTCTTTGTTCGCACTAAAACATGTGGACTCACTTTGAGCTACGTTCAACCAGATCGATCCCTTAAGGGTCCAAAGTGCAAAATAGCTGCAAACTTCGGTATGCTATTACTCGAATACCGTGACACTTAGAAACTTCTCATCTAATCCTACAAAAAGGAGTTGGGCCCCTCTAAGAAAACCTCTCTTAGTTTTGGCTATCTTGAAGTGGTTTTCTCGTGGTGCAAGCAATGCAAAGTTGCAATGTAATACCCCTCCGTTTTGATCTTTTGTGCTAACTATGTTGTTTCTTTTCTATGCTCTAATTTTTTGTTGTACTTGGACTATGTACTTGATTAGAGTGGATCACTGTTTTATCGTGATGTATCTTGATGTGATGATACTATATTTTGATGTGATTGTTATGGCATGTTGGGAATTAGCATATGTGGATATTTATTTTATGATGTTTCATGCTTTCGATTATGTTGCTATGTTAGATGCGTTAGTTATTACTCCTGTATTGGTGAAGAGGATGGTATCGCATCACTCACTTCTGAGTGCCCTGCGATCTCATGATTCCTCTTCACGGTGTGCCTTATTTATGACATATTATTGCATGTGGTTATATTCTTTGTTCACAAGTTGACAGGTACAGGACATCGACTCCACCTGGTTTCACAAGTTTGAGTGTGTCCAATGCCTAATCGATTGGGAGATAGTAGCTAGGATTTCCGTGCCGAGTCACCACCCTAGTCGTAGTGTGTCGTCGATCCTAGTGTGATCCAGTTGTTTTATATTGTTCGATTTACCTTGTTTCAGTTTATTTTGGAAGTTGGAAAGGTTTTGAAGTATGTTTTGTAGTTATGTGGGTGAGTGAATTAATCTGGTTATATGTTTGAAATGAAATTTAATTTATTGATGAATTTAATTTAATTAATATAATTTAATCTCGTTGTAGATCAATTATATTGATTAATTAATTAAAAGTATTTATGTTGAAATGATTTATATTATTCATTTTGAAAATGCATGCATATTTGAGTTGGAATTGAAAATTAAGAAATTGGTTAAAAAGTCAATTTGAGAATTTGAAAATTCAAATATTCAAAAATTGAGATATTTCCTATTTTGTTTTTTGGAAGTTATGAGGGTGGTTGTGGAATTTTGGGAAGAATTTTTACATATCTTGGAATTTCTTCACAAAGTCAAAAAATGGAGTTTTGGAGAGAAAATTGAGAAGGGGAAGAATTGTTGAATTTTGTGGGTTTGGAGAAGAGCTCAAAGAATCTATGGAGCACAAAAGGGTTTCAAAGCATCATCAGGTTCTTCATCACACTCCAAAAAAAATCAAGTTCTCATCTTATAAATAGTTAATTATTTTGTAGTTAATGGCATTTGGTTGATGGGCAAATTATTTGAAATCTTGCCTTCCAAAATTGAAATGAATTCTTGTTAACAATTCATTATTTCAATCCTATAAATTTTCAATTTCATTGTTTTCAAATTAGTGAAACCTCCTTGGGGGATGAAAATTGTGTGTATATATACATACATATATGCTTGTATATTTTGGTTAAATATATATATATTTCCTTTATAAAGTTATGCTAAAAAAAAAAACCTAGGTTCAATTTTGAAAAAATGGAGTTTTCAAGCTTCGGGTTTTTTTTTAAATTATAAAAAAAAAATTTGTAATGGGGAGGCGCTGGGGGCTCACCTCCCCACCGCACCTCCCATGGAAAGCGCGTGGGGAGAGAGTTGTGCCCAGCGCAGACCGGCCCTGCCGTCGTGGGTCGGCTGCTTACACAGCTAGCACCCACAATGGGGCGCGGCGGTGTAAACACTGCTGAACCCCAACTGTGGGGGTCAACTGTGGAAGCAGTCAATGCCCACCATTTCGCCGTTGGCTGTGCTAAAAAAACCCACAGCCCTCCCTCCGCCGCAGTGGCCACATCCGCCCGCAGCAACCGCCTCCGTCAGTGCCACCTGGCCATTCCGTCGCCGCCGGTGTTAACCCGCGGTCGGCACCAAAATAAACGTCGTCACCTGGTTCTTCAACTATCGCCCACCATGGAAAATAAACCACCACCGGCCATGAAAACCGTGGCCAAGCTTTTCCGTCCAAACCTAATCCGACGTGCGGCCCGAGGGTAAGAGTGCCTAGGGTTTTTAGTTTAAAATATGTTTTTTTTTTCATATATATATTTTTAATATTATATAATTTATATCATTAGGTATTAATATATATTATATGATAAAATATAAATATATTAATATTTAATAGTTAAATTATAATATTTAATAATATTATATATAAATTATCAAATGAATTGTTTTTACAATATTCATATATTAAAGTATTGAGTAAAATGATATAGTTATTATCATGATATAAATACAATGGGGTGATTTAAATTATTGTGCTTTTAAGCAAAATATTGTATTCTTTTGTTAAGGGGTAATATATTTATTAAAAAAAAGACAATTAACGGAGTTGTGCGTATTATGTTTAATTGCAAGGTTAATTGATAATTTCTTTTAAAATGATTTAGTTTCTTAGAGGAAACAATTCTTAATTCTATGTTGTTATTTCTTGAATGGTTGAAATAAATGATCATTTTATATTTAATTATTTTGCAATTAGAGAAAGAAATACTTGGTTGCAAATTTCACTCTTTGTCTGAAAGAGACAATATTTAACTCTGATTTCTTTAAGGCACCTAATCACTGTACGTTTGCATCTGAATGGATTTAGAATATCCGAAGGTAGTTTATTTCATGTGCCTTCAGTGAATATCCCCTTCGTATTTTTATTTTGGGAAATGAGTCAAGTGTCTTAAATTAGTAAGTCTTCCAGAATACCATAAAGGTTTGGTTGTCGATTGTGATGTCAACCCGTTGTGAATCCCTTGGGTAGTGCATGTGAAGTTATCTATTGTTACCCGGTTTCTACGAACGGGAATGTTTTGTACCTCCTTGGTTTAGGAGTGGACTATGTGATTTGTGCATCCTTGTTAGGAGTGACTTTGTTACCTTGTTACCTCCAGTGTTTGGAGATGGTTTTATCTTTGTTGCTCCTGAGAAAGGAGTGGATTTTGTGATGTGCGCTTCCTTGTCAGGAGCATTTAGGAGCGGTTTTGTTATTGTTGTTACCTCTACTGTTTGGAGAGGGTTTGAACTTATGTTGCCTCTTGAGAAAGGATGGTCATGGTGTTGTGTTCGTTTGCACTATGTACCCTTGGTGTTTGGATGGTTATGTTTTGGTATGTTGTCAAATAGAAGAGTGGCTTTCGTAGGGGCCAGAGCCCAAAGAGGTAAATTGGACAACCTACGGGGGTGGTTTAATTAAGTGATAACTAAAACAAAACTTAGAAGATTAGGTGGTACATCACACTAATCAAGATAATTTTACCTCACTCATAGACACGAGGACTCATTTAGACTCAGGATGAGTGGGAGGGCTTGGAATGGCAAGGTCATTTATCTTGTATGTACGAAAGGTATTTGATTCCACATGAGTGAGTATGGGGGCCAGGATTTGGTTGAGGCCACCAGGATAACCCTTAGTGGGGGCCAGAGCCTATGAAGATTCCTAGAGGATAAACCATGACGAGTTGTGTGATGACACTCTATCTAGGACAACAATTGATACTTGTTTATTGTGGGTGTGATTTCCATAACATACCTGATGTGACCACAGTTGGTATTCGATTTTGTGTGTATGGTTCTCGTAACATACTTGTTCTGCTTTATTTCTAGAAGCAATGTGACCATGTAGAGTTGTACTCGTGTTGTACTAACATGGTATATGAGTTGTACTTATGTTGTACATGTGATTGGTTGTTTCAGTTTGGTTCAGTTCTGTGTTAGCTTGTGTCTAGAGGTAGATTGTCTTGACTAGGATTCCTGATTACTATCTCCTAGCATGGGGGGTGGGCCTTTGGGTTCCACTTGGTTGGGTTACGTGCACCTAAATCCATTGGGCTATCTTCATGTTCATGTGGATGAGACTTCCAGTTGGAGAGCTCATTGGATTTTGTATCAGTTCATGTTTTATTTCATTTCAGCTGATCTTGTATTATTTTACCCCTCAGTTGTTATCGAGGTGGAAAGTTATAATTATAATTATGTTTATTGAACTTACCTCATCGGGGAATGAGAGTTGTAATCTGATGGGTTAATGAATGATTTATCGAAATGGAAAGTTATCTTTATGTTTGATGTAAATCATCTTATTGGAATGTATGTGCTTAAATTATTTTGTAATTAAATGACATGGTTTAATTCATGTTTTTGGTTGAGGTTCTATATAACCTCTGTCTCGTAACCTTAGAGGTTGTTGGCATTAGTTAGCAAACTTACTTATTATTTATACTTAAAAAGGAAAAAATAGTATGTTTAAGTTGTTGTTTGCAACTTCCTCTAGGGTTGCGTGGCGGGGCGTTACATGCAAAGTGGTGCAAATTCCGTTTTGTAGCTTATGTGACCAAGCGAATTGTTCCAACATGTCTGAGTAGGTATTTTTATGCTAGGCATGGTCCTCTTTTGCACCGAAACACATGGAATCGCTCAAAGCTATGTTCCACCGGATCGATCACTTAAGGGTCCAAAGTGCAAAATGGCTGCAAACTTCAGCATGCTAGTACTCGGATACCATGATACTTAGAAACTTCTCTCATCTAATCCAATAGAAAGGCATTGGGCCCCTCTAGAAAAACCTCTCTCAGTTTTGGCTATCTTAAAGTGGTTTTCTTGTGGCAACGGATTTTCACTTGATGGAAAAAGCATCAAATGCAAGCAGTGCAAAGTTGCAAAGTGGTGCAACTTTCGTTCTGCAACTTGTGTGACCAAGCGGACTGTTCCAACACATCTTTTTAGGTATTTTTATGCTAGGCATGGTCCTCTTTTGCACCGAAACATGTGGAATCGCTCCGAGCTATTTTCCCTCGGATCGATCCCTTAAGGGTCCAAAGTGCAAAATGGCTGCAAACTTTAGCATGCTAGTACTCGGATACCATGACACTTAGAAAATTCTCGTCTAATCCTACAAAAAGGCACTGGGCCCCTCTAGAAAAACCTCTCTCGGTTCTGGCTATCTTGGAGTGGTTTTCTTGTGGCAGTGGATTTTCACTTGATGGAAAAAGTGTCAAATTCAAGCAGTGCAAAGTTGCAAAGTGGTGCAACTTTTGCTTTGCAACTTGTGTGACCAAAATAACTGCTCCAACGCATTCAAATAGGTATGTTTATGCTAGGAATGGTCTTTTTTCGCACTAAAACACGTGGAATCACTCTAAGCTACGTTCCATCGGATCGATCCCTCAAGGGTCCAAAATACAAAATGGCTGCAAACTTCAGCATGCCATTACTCAAATACCATGACACTTAGAAACTTCTCATTTAATCCTATAGAAAGGCATTGGGCCCCTTTAGAAAAACCTCTCTCGGTTTTGGCTACCTTGGATTGGTTTTCTTGTGGCGGCGGATTTTCACTTGATGGAAAAAGTGTCAAATTCAAGCAGTGCAAAGTTGCAAAGTGGTGCAACTTTCGTTATGCAAATTGTGTGACCAAACTAACTACTCCAACATGTCTGAATAGGTATGTTTATGCTAGGAATGGTCTTTTTTTGCAATGAAACACGTGGAATCTCTCTGAGCTACATTCAACTGGAACGATCCCTTAAGGGTCCAAAGTGCAAAATGGTTGCAAACTTTAGCATGCTATTACTCGAATACCGTGAGACTTAGAAACTTCTCATCTAATCCTACAAAAAAGCATTGGGCCCCTCTAGAAAAACCTCTCTCGGTTTTGGCTATCTTGGAGTGGTTTCCTCGTGGCAGCGGATTTTCACTTGATGGAAAAAGTGTCAAATTCAAGCAGTGCAAAGTTGCAAAGTGGTGCAACTTTCGCTCTGCAACTCGTGTGACCAAACTAACTGCTCCAACACATCTGAATAGGTATTTTTACGCTAGGCATGGTCTTTTTTTGCACTGGAACATGTGGAATCGCTCTGAGCTACATTCAACCGGATCGATCCCTTTTGGGTCCAAAGTGCAAAATGGATGCAAACTTTAGCATGATATTACTCAGATGTCATGATGCTTAGAAACTTGTCATTTGATCCTATAGGATCGTGTTTAGCCTATCTACAGAAACCTCTCTCGGTTTTGGCTATCTTAGAGTTTTTTTCCAGTGGTGGGGGATTTTCACTTGATGGAAAAAGCATCAAATGCAAGTCGTGCAAAGTTGCAAAGTGGTGCAAATTTCATTCTACAGCTTGTATGACCAAGCGGATTGTTCCAACACATCCAAATAAGTATTTTTACGCTAGGCATGGTCCTCTTTTGCACCGAAAGATGTGGAATCACTCTGAGCTATGTTCCACCAGATCGATCCCTTAGGTTGGAGGAGTCTTAAGTTGCAAATTTGTAAGTTGCTTAAAGCAAAAAATTTGAAATGATATTGAATGGCCTAGTTTGCACTCATTGCATCTAAGTGATGCTCACAGAGGTGAGGCACTAGGCCTTCTCGAGAGATCACCCATTCCAGTATACTCCAGCTCAAGCACTTAACCACGAAGTTTTTTCCCCAAGGTTAAGCCCACTTAGCTTCCAACCCCATTTGTAAACCTTCAGCAAGTGTTGTTCCTTATGAAACATTCATTATAGATCCCCTTTAGCTCATCAATTGATAAGTAGGAGGCATTTTCTACAATGTGTCAAATTGTGATATTGCTATCAGGATTCCATTGAGCAGTCATTTTTAGTATTAGATATAGCTCCAGCTTCTACAGTATTGCACATGATTGCAGATAGTTTCAAAGATCTAGATAACATCAATAGTTCACATTACTCAAGAAGGATGAAAATCTTAAAGACATTCATGGAAATCCAAACAAGTAACCTTCTTGTGGACTTAGGGATGCAATATTTGATCTACAACATGTTCCACCATTTCTTCAGTAGGATCAAGAACACACATAATGAAGGTGTGTTTGTAGCCATGAAAGATTATGGTTCGAACTATCCAAGAGAGTGATGTTTTATCTCGACCAACCATATCTATACCATGGTTTGTTTGGAAACAAGGATGGGTTCTCTCTTCATCAGCATATACATTATTCCTCGATGTGTTCACACCAATGTTACAAGACTAGGACTTGCCTCAGACTTGACAAGACATTTTTTGACTTGGACTTGGGCTCGGAGCCCAGACTCGACAAATAGAAAAAGCTAAGTAATTCAAAGATTTGTAAGGATTTAAAACTTGTTTCATGCACCCTTTAATAAATAAACCTTAAAGACACAATAGCATCATCAAATAGAAATTACTATGATCCCATACACAAACATACATCAATCACATAAGTATAAGCATAAATTTTAGCTGAAGGAAATAACACATTTAGATATATAAATATTGTGATATTGCTATCAGGATTCAATCATGTAGTTTTACAAGTCAAACTCATTCACCCATGATTCATCAGCAGTGGTTCACAAGAACCCATCTCTCATGATAATGAATGGTTCATAAGGAGGAAGATAAATCTTCATACATTTCTTCTATCACAAATGAGATAAGTGCTTGATTTCATGAAGGTCATGAGACAACCATTAATGGGGAGTGGATACATGAAGAATTGATGGAGAATTATAATGGCTTCAGACTTGCTATAAAGGGAAAAAAAATTGTTTCAATGATGCAAGAGGTTTTTGGTTTCACTACCAAAATGAGCCTACGAAGAATGCATGTGAAACTCCTTTTGACCTAGAGGGTGTACTTACTCCATCTCAAGGATCATGCATTGAGGATGACATAGATCAATGCTAGGGCTAACCAATTAATAATTATACATGTGAATAAGTCAAACATGTACATGTCAATAAGGGAAGTACAAGAACTCAAAAACATGTAAGCCTCAAAAAGTATACACAAATTAAAACAAAGTATATGCACAAATACAAGGTATATGCATGAAAACATGTAAGTAGAATAGTATACACTCGAATGCACTTAAGTCAAAAAGTATACACGTAAGTTGTAAAGTATACACTTGAATACACGTAACTCATATCTATTGAACCATCAATTTAGAATGCAAATATGGATAGGCATCGATAAAAGATATTTCTATTAACCAAATAGACATGTAGGCATACATCAATATATGTCGATATAAGTATGAAATATATGTACAAAATAGCCATATAGGCTTACGAGAATGCCATCTACGCATACAACGTCAAATATGTCCAATAAAAATATGTACAAAACTTTCATGCAGATATACAATAAAGGACTCTGGAATAAAAAGTCATTGCTCTCCATGCGCAGGAAATAAAATCTTTCCCTTTCCTTTTCGCTCAGTTGGCGATAGGTCTGTCACTCTTTTTTTTTGCGCTCGTGGAGTGATCCTGCTACTCCTCCTAGGGTTTAGTTCATGGTGAAGTTTTAACTGTTACAATAAGAAGTAAAGACATAAATATATAGAAATTGCATTATAAAAAATGATATATTTGACAAAATAATCACTTACAGCCATCTCACGATCTCTCTCCATGAGGGAAATATCCTCACGCCCATGCTTAGGCGTGCTCAAGCCCTGTATAAACCATACAAATAGACAAAAACTATGTGAATCAATACTGGTTTGATTTTTCACTAACTAACATCTATAACAACAAATGTAAATTAAAATTTACTAATTTGCCTCATACCTCTTCTGTCAGAGCCATCGAGGATTGTATAGCAGATGTCACACCAATATCCATTGCCCTCATCACATTCAAAGGTGTATCGTCTCACAATAACTGAAAATAAAACAATAAATTATTCAACATAATCAACGATGTGCATGTATAAACTACACAAATCTATTAAGTACTTGATTCATTAGTTAAACTCTTTATTCTATTACCTGCATGAAGGTTTGAGTAAATCCACTGCCATTGGGAAGTGTTCCATCAAAACCTCCAATATTAGTCTGTTCAACATCCAAAATTTCATATTAAATTACCATTTGTAAAACAATGCCATTAATATGCAATAAACTTATAATTGTTTACTAGTTACATACCCTAGCGATAGGTGTACTACAAAAATAGGTTGGTGGGGGGCCAGTGTATCCAATCTCAACACTGTGACCCTGCAATTTTATTAAAATCATAAAACATTTTTAGTTAATCTTGCATTTCAAAATCAAAATTTAATAAATTAAATTCAATGAACACATGCGCTAACTTTTACCTGACTATCAATGCCATATGCCTCATGCAAAATGTTAGCTCCCTCTCCATCTCCATATCTACAGACGGATCATGTGTACCAGTCTCCTAAGGGTCAATGGGGTCATGTGAACAAGTAGCCCCGCAAGATTGACACACATGTGTTCGAAGGCCACCACTAGAAGACTCCCCTGGATGGCATTGTAGAATAGGGCTAGTATGATGGATGACACTCTGGGTCAAAGTGTTGATTGCCTGCAATGTCTCTACGTCAGCACTTTCCTTCACAATAGAAGGCATAACAATGTGCTCATGAGGTAGCCTAGCAAGAGCTCGTCTACCTTGTCGTGTAGGATCCGGCTGTGCACCAGGTCTATCCTAAGTTGACCCCCCACCTCTCCCCTGGAAATCCCTCATATCAAAGTAATTTGGGATTTTATTCAATATGAACTCACTATATAGTTTCCTAAGGAAATATTGCGGGACCTCGCAATTGTTGCATGGTGGGTAATCAAAGACCATGTACCACCTATCATAAAACCGGTCCTTCATCTGTTGGTGGTGGCACCAATGGATAAGAAATATCTTTGCATTGAGGGTAAGATTTTGATTTGTGTGTGGATCGGTGAATAATGAGCACAAATCACCTTTTGTAATTTTTAAATCTTTCACATCCTTGTATGATAGTTTATTTGCATAATAGTCCCTAATTGCTTGCCTCCTATCTTCCCATCCACTTATTTGTTTGCTAATTGAATCTACGTTTGTTAACATATTTTTCAATGAATTTGATAGGGTCATTCTTTCTGTGGTTGAACCATTTGGATCACTCAATCTATTGATCAAATCCTCAATTTGTTTTTTGTTGTTCTCAATTTCACTCATTAAATTTTGTTGAGTTCCAGGAGGGGATTGAGTGATTGGTGGAGGAGGTTGATGTTGTGGTTGATTTTGATCTTGAGGATTTGGTTGGTCTTCCTGTTGAGGATTTTGAGGGTTTGCAGGTTGATTTGCATCTCCTAAAAATTCAAACAAATAGATATCAAATTCAACCTAAAACTAACAAATTCAAAACAAAAACCATAGAATCCTTACCTCTTACAGCTCCTCGTCGTCATGGCGCCATCATTGTGAAGAAATAGGGATTCTTGGTGAAGAAATTCTCCTCCTAGAATGTGAGCACGATATTTTAGGGTTTTTGGCCGCTGGTGCAACAAAAAAACCAGTCGAAATACAAATGAGAGATTTGCATTTGTTTTTTTGCTTTTAATAGTTGATAACGCGAGCGTGTTATAATGTGCTCGCATTATTTGTTTGTAGTTGTAGCCACCAAGACCTTGCCTAGGTTTAACGGAAGACATAACGCAAGCAGGTTATAACGCACTCGCATTATGGTTTTCAACTTTTTTTTTTGAGGGTGTCCACGGAATTGCTACCCATTTCCATGCACCCACCCGCAACATGTATCTTTTATGATTAGATTCCCTTATTATTTTTGTGTGGTGGATTAGTTAATGGATTTGGTAAAGGATTCTCATCTCCTCATCTTTAACTTGAGGACTTAAAAAATTGTGTTTCCTAAACTGTCATCCAAAGGAGGAAGACAAGTCTTCTTTAAAATGTTCTAGTTTCTATTAAGCATTTATTGGGTGGTTGGTCTACTAGGTAGGGAATTGGTGTTGCATTGAGTGTGAGTCCTTTGTTTTGTTGATTTATTTTCTCTTGGGTGGGGTATTTTGTGTGGTGGCCATTGTCTGGAAGCAACTTGGCTAAATCTTTTGTTAGATGGTTTCTATTGTAAAAAAAATTAGAGTCCCTTCAAAAACTTATTTTACCATTAATCAAAAATAAATCCATAAAAAATTGTATCCTATATACAAAATAAAAATATCTTTATATATAGATTAATACTTTAAATAACGTAGACTTATCTTAAATAAATCTAAATAAAATGCACAATGATCATGGATACGTAAAAAGAATGTTTATTAGTAGTTAAGATAGGTTTATCTAATAAGGAAATCATGTTGATTTCCTAGGATGGATAGCAATGGTCGAGTGGGGGAAGCTACACCAGCTATTGTTTCCCTTGGTCTGGTTCCTGAAGGAGAGGCTATGCAGGAAGTGGAAGGGGGTTCTTGGACTTCTGAAAATGGAGTCAGGAATATAGAGAGGCAAGGGAGTCGGTGCGAGAATGGATTACTAAAATTGCCAAAAGGAAATGAAGCTTTGAAACGTGTTTCAAGCACAGTCAAGGATGCAGTAAACAGAGAAGTGAGGTCGGTGCAGAGACTCCAATAAAGAGGGCCTTCTACAAATCATGCAACAAGAGATGATGGGTTTACTAAGAGCTTCAAAGTGACTCAGAATGGTAACATGGGGCTTTCTTACATGTTGAAGCATTCTAATATAATCTTGACAGGAAAGATTGGTGGAAGCTTTGACGGCTCTCCATCATCTAAAACAATCATTTTGGAGCTAGATGATGAGCTTGAGAAAGAATTTATTTTCAATGAAAAAGTTTTTTTGTAGGTTGGGTCTGATTGGAAGATTCAAGGGATTTAGGCTAGCCTTGAAGGACCTTCGTCAGTGGATCTCCAGCTAGTGGTAAAATGTCTTGGAAGGGTTTGTCCAAATCTATCCCATGGCAAATGGCTTCTTCATCATAGTGTTCAAAAAGGAACAAGACAATAAGAAGATTTTTTGTGACTACTTTTGGGATTGGGAAGATAAATACCCACTGATGCTAAATCCATGACATCTAGCTTTTAATCCAGCCACTAAAGTATTTGAAAAGGTTCCTATTTGGGTAAGACTTCCCAACTTTCCCTTGTAGTTCTGGTTTGAGTCCTGCTTAGAGGTTGTTGGAAACTCATTAGGTAGCTTCTTACTAGTGGATTGAGGATCTTCAAACCTTATTCATTTTACATTTTCCTGGATATTAGTGGAAATGAACATGTCAAAGGTGCCTCCGAAGGAAATCCAAATAAATACTTCAAAAGGTTGTTAGGTGCAGCCACTAGATTATGAAGGGTTACCTTTTAGGTGTAGAATCTGTTTTAAAACTGGTCATTTGGTTGTTGAATGTGTCAAAAAAGAGCATCCAAATCAGCTTCATGGTGGAAAGATGCTAGCTCCCAGCATTAGACAGTGGAAAAAAATGAAGCAGAGCAATTGCCAAGTGTCCTCACAGGAGAAAAGCGAGGAGGATGAGGGCCAAGACGGGAAGGCTCTGGTGGCGAAAGGTAGGAGTGGGGAATAGCAATAAGTTGGAAATGTCCCAGCACAGGATAGTGATCTAGATGTGACCAATGATAGTGTTATCCTCAATGGAGGTAAAACAGATTTGTTTCCCAAAAACTAGATAGTGACACCTGAATGCCGAGAGAAAATTAGTTTGGGGAGATCACAAGAAAAAGAAACAAGGAAACAAAAAGTTGGTGAACAAAGCCAACAAACCAATGTAAGTTTGGACGGAGCTTTGAAGATTCCCCTTATTAAAACATTGGAATGGTAGAAGGAGGCTGGCAAGGTAGAGGAGGGATGGCAAACAGTATTGGGGAAGAAAGCAAAGAAAGAAAGGAAAGAAACCTTTGCAATGGTTCTCGGGTCTCAGATGAAGAGAAGGCCACTCAGATATTCAAATACATAAATGATTTGTTAACAAGTCCTTTGGAGGTTATGTTGATCTATTGTCTGTGATACTTGGGGAGCTTTGTCTGTAAGGTTAACTTTCAATGTTTGTAACTCGTGTATTTGCTTTTAGTTGATAATTAGAAGGGGAAGGGTTATCTAGTGAGGAAATTTGGGGGGTTGGAAAGGGGTTCTTTGGCATCGTTATAGGGAAAATTTTGATATTTTTATGTAATTTCTATTTCCAAGCAATAAAATATTTTGTGTTTCTAACCAAAAAAAAAAGATAGGTTTATCTAAGATTTTTTATAAGAATATTTTAAAATTTATATTAGGAATTAGGAATTTGAATCTAAGGATCAATTATGTAAGAGATTAGGAATAGATGAGAAAATTTTATACATAATTATGTTAATCATAAGTTAATTATCACTACAGATTGTTATTTTTATTATAATTTTATATGAGCTAAAAAATAACAAACAATTTATAGAATAGAATTTGTAACAAATAATTTTCATAGTACATGGTAAACATGATCATATAAATTATATACAAAATTTAATTGTTGTCTGACCATATGAATAATATTCTCCACTCCTACTTGTGATCATTTTGTATCTCTCGACATCTTTTACATAGATTTTTTTAAAGATAAATATGCTATTTTTTAATAATTTTTGTTTAGACAAGAGTTGTCTATTTTATTTTATTTACTTAAGTTGTTTTTAAAATAAATGTTAGTTCTAATTTTTCTAAACACATGCATGACATTACAATCCTAGTTACCATTGTAGATCACAACTAAACAAAATAAAATAACTTCATATAATGTTTTAGATAGATATATTTAAGATATTTATATTATACAAATCCACCAAAAAATATGATGTTTTCTTGTTCAATTCATATAATTAATTCATGCAATAATCGACATCCAAGATAATTTCATTATAGCATCCCGGATTAGGCTTGGTTATTGATAAAGTAAATTGATTTGTTATTTTAAGAAGATTTTTTTTCAATTGAAAATCATCAAAACAATAGTCATAAATTCTAACAAGAGTCTATTAGTAATACTAGCTAAAAAAGAGTTGAGCTTTAACAATTTATACAACTATTGGGTTTTCATTGAGTTTTTGAAAGGTCCCAGATCTTTATACAACCATGAGCCAACTAACCATAAGACACAAATGAACACTTTTAATCAAGAGCTATGAGTTTTTGAAAGGTCCCAAATCTTTATACAACTATGAGCCAACAAACCATAGAACACAATTAAACACTTTTAATCAAGAACTATGATCATAAATGAGTTTTTGAAAGGAACTAACCATAAGACACAATTAAATACATTTGATCAAGAGCTATTGATCATAAATGAGTTTGTAAAAGAACCCAAACCCTTATACAACCATCAACCAAAAAAGCATTAAACACAAAAGAAGCATAACAACAATGCTACAATAGAACAAATCTACTGTAACAAAACCACCAACGAACTATACCACCTTCACTAAAGAATCAAAAAGATCTTAGACAACCTCCAATCCACATCCAACTTCCTTTCCTAAACCATTGAATACAATCTAGATCTACCTCCCTCTGCTAACCATTGAAAACAATATTGGTTGTTTATCAGGGAACTCAACTTCTTCCACCAGTGACCATTCAGTATCATGTCTAACAAAGTAGAGAGCTGTCAGAGTTCAACGGCTTACACATAAAAAATTTGTCGCAATGTTCCCCACTTAAAGCCGAGTCTGGTGTAGGAAGGACCAAATCCCTGGCACTTTGAGCTGCTTCTAGAAGGTTACGCAAGATCCGATTCTCCTCCTCCAGATGATGGTTCCTTTTATAAATTTCACCTATTTTCTTAAATTGATCACCAAATTTCTCTACTAAAAGCTCATTCTTTCTGCCCTTGATTCGACTCATTCCAGCCTCCATCTGGCTCTCAAGTTCCTGCAACGCTGTCATGTCTAAATCCCAAAGTTGTTCCCCCTTCATATGCTTCATCCTTAACTGCAACCGCTCCTTCTCCTCCTTCAGCACTATCGCCTCCTGTAAACTATCGTTTTCCTGGCCAGAAGATTGGGACTTATGATATCTCTTCAATAGGCTTGACATGCTCTCAGTGGAATACTGAAATAACTTCCCTCTGCCTGAAAATATAATGACTGCAACCTGTGAGGAGGTTAGAATAGCCAGTTCTTCAACTTTTTTAAGCAATCCCTTTCGTCGTTTAGAAAAGGTTACCTGTCTCTTCGTCTCATCCTCTATCTTCTCGATTGCTATTTTTTTTCTACCCATTTTGCCCTTGACGCCCCTCCAAAGCCAGAAACTTTGATGCCTCTTCAATACCAGAAACTTTGCGTGACTATTCAAAAATCAGAAGCTTTGACACCCAAACGAGAAACTATTTTCTACAGTAATTGAGATATTTATAAAAGAAAAGTCCCTACGACTAGGAGCTTTCATTGAGTTATGAACCAAAAATAGAAGATTTTTTTTATGCTATATTTAGAAAATTATAAAATTATTCAATTAATTGAAATACTTTTTTGGTATTTATAAAAGAAAAGTATCTTTCATGAGTTAATAGAAATACTTTTTTGGATAGAGTTATCACCCAAACATAGATATTGCTGTGTACAGCCAAAAAAATCTTTTTCCTATTATATTTATAATATTATAAAATTATCCAATTAATTGAAATAGTTTTTGTTTAATATATATATATATATATTCGAATTATAGTTAGTAGCAGTGCATGGTTAATGGTGCATGGTTAAGGATATACATATATTCGAACTATAATTAGTAACACTGCATGGTTAAGGATAAATTCTTGGAATAAGTTTCTAGTTATAGGTTGATTAGTTTTAATTAATAATAACAAAATGTCTTTGGAAAGAGATTTTAAATTTAATGAAATCTTTATTTTATAATTTTTATAATAATCTCAAGTCATTTAAGTATTATATGGGAAGTACAAGTTTTGGTTATATATAATCAATTTTTGTTAATTTAGAGTTAGGATTGAAGGTATTCAATCTATCAATTTATTTGGGACATAATCTCATCCTCATGTCTTACTTATTGCACTTCCAAGAGATTTAACCTTAGTAGATGGTGTAATCAAGGAACATATTATCACTCTTACCAATTGTGCACAACTGGTTGAACTATAACTTTTTGGTTAGTATTTATTTTTAATCATAAATAATTAATAAAATTATATAATTAAAATAGTTAAATTAAGACATTTTAATTATAATGGTTAAAATTAATTAGTTTAGAGAGAGTTGAGAATATAAATTTTGATAACATATAAATTTTGTAAAGATACATATATTTGTGTCGGAAAGCTTGTGTTTAAACAGTTTTAAGTCATTGGATTCTTATTACGAAAATTCAAGTTTGAATCCTAAATGTGGCATTTTAACATTGATGTGTGTCGTGTAGTAGTATTACCATGATGAACATGTTGATCTTTTGAGGATGATGTATGACATTATAAGTAGATCATGGTAGATGTATGTTAGTCCTTGGTAGATAATCGTATAGTGTGTGGATATCATTATTAAATCATCTCTAATTCAAAAATATAAATATAATTTTAATATTGTCATAAAACATAGCATATGTTTTATTATATATGTTAAGCTTTTGATTCTATTTTTTCTTGAGAAATTATTACATAACTTCACCTTCAACCATAATAGCTTTTATTCTTCCTTCCTCGTAGATATCAATTCCACTCAAATATAACTTCAACAATGTTTAGCAGTGATTCCCACATACTCATGAAGCAAAGGGCTCACATCTCTTCCCTCTCATAGATGTGTTCTTCATCCCCAATAAAGAGGCACAATTCTTAAACAAATTTTGTACTCATTATGAAAAATCAATCTCTACACATTGAAACCTAACCTACAAGCTCAAACTTGCATGGTTGGAATTTTGGAGAAGGATACATAGTATGTCAATGACAAGCATGATTTTATGAATGATTTTTTTATTTTTGTTTCTCTAATGATCAACACTACATTGGATCTCAAGACAATATTGGCTCATCTAAAGAAAATGGGTCATCTTATCTGTCATGACCATACTTACACATGGACATGCATGCCAATATTTTTTTAATTATAAAAATCTCTATTATATTTTATTGCACTTCACACAATAATGCATTGTGTGCACTCAACATCATTGCACATGTAACATATTTAAGAGTACACTACATTATGCAAGAGAATTTGAAGTTAATGGTTGATGTGGAACCCATTTTAGTTTACCTTACACAAATGATGACAATGTAATTAGGAGGATACATCACTCCTCATGACACTTCAAGGGAGAACCCGCATGGGCATTGCCCCCTTTAGTTTTTCTATGTAAGGTGGTTTAAACATGTCTTCATAACATGAATTGGGTTAAACTATTAGATTGAGTACCTAATTATATTAGTATTATTAAATGAGTACATGTGAATAATTGATTAATAAAAGACACATTTGTCTTTATATCACCAAAGATAAATTGAAAAGAAATTACAATACATACTTAATTATCAATAAAGTTCAAAATTGGTTTAACTACATATAAAATAATTTCAATCATAAATTAAACACCTATTTTAAATTAATATTTAAGAGCTCAAAAATATTTAAAACACATAATAATTAAACCTCTATTTAAATACTTTTATTATTATTATCATTGTATTTGGTTCCTATAAAATCATATTATAAGAATAAATTTTATTTTATTAATTAATTAAATGTATTAACAATATTTATCAAATTCTACCAATTTATGTACTAAAATATAAGCATTTTACTTAAATTATATTTTAAAGTTTAAATAAATATTTCACAACTAAAATCTAAAACAAAATTAAATTATTTGTCTAATAAATTTAAAAAAATTATAAAATTTCATAATAATTAACTATAATAGCTGTCTAACACTTAAATTTCACCACTTTACTAATCAATTAAATATTTAAATTATTTTTTAACTAATTAGACTAATTTTTCCTCACTCATCCAAAATAAATAAATTAATTCATTTTTGCTAATTAAAATATTTATTATTTAGTTAAATATATTATTTAACTCATTTGTTTGAAAATGATTATAATCTTCTTTTTTTATTATTCATAAATAAATAAGTAAATAAAATTCAAACTAATACTACATATCTACCATTCATTTTCACACTACATATTTAAATCTCAACCATTCATAAAAAGATAATCCTAAAGCAACCCTAAAAGCTAATTGTAGACACCTAAAAATGATTAATTACTAGAAGGTGTTCCCTATATGAAGTGAATTGCTTTTGAAAATTAATGGTTGAAATTTGTAGAAAAGAATGCAAGACCATTTAAATAATCTCAACCATCAAAATTTATAAAATATTTAAAAATATAATATAATCAAAGAAAAAATAATTACATTCTTATCCAGTCTTAACTTTAAATTAAGAAAAGATAGGATAGGAATTGTTTTTTCTTTTAAACTTTTTAAACTTAGATTTTTAAATAAATAATAATAATTTTTTAATAAATATATATATATATTTTTCAAATAATATTATTAATAATAAATCAATAAATTATGAATTGAATTTTTATGTTTTAATAGGTTTCATTTATTTGTAATTTTTAATATATAATTCAGAATTTTACTTTTAAAAATTATAGTTTATTTTTATTTTTAATATTTTATTTGAAATACAGTTTTAATTTTTAAAATTTAATTTATCTAATAATATTTTATTATTTTTTAGTATTGAGTTTATGTTAATATTGTCTGCAATATATTAATTATGTTTTTAATGTACATATTTTATTAATATATCAATTTCAATAAATTTTAAAAAATACTTTTTTATTTAATCATTGATTAAAACTTATTATTTGCTATTAATTTTTTAAATTATTATGTTCATTAATATTTGGATTTTGGTATATTATGAATTTTCATTTAGTTTAGTTTATTTTATATTTTAATTTAGATTTAATTTTGAAATTTATTTTTATTATTTATGTCTTTTTTATGAAAATATAAATAATAATTAAAAAATTATTAAAATTAATTTAATTTATAATTATAAATCTCATTAAAACTTTAATTGTTCTAGAATAATTATATTTTTTATTTTTGTTATAATTATATTGTTTTTTGTCAATTTGATGGCAACTTTCTTTTTTTCATTTGTATTTATTTACGTTTTAAATATGTGAATATTTCATAACTAGGCAATAATTTTTTTAATGAAGAAATATAGATTTATCCAAGTTTATTTCATTCCATTATTTAGCATTTATTATTAATTATTTAATCCAACCACATGCAAATAGAATTTGCAATGCATCCATACACAAACATGTACTCTCTAACATATTAACATACACATAGTTTTCTATCGATGCAATCCTTGAACCTCCTTTAGGTGCAAGTGTCGATTTATATAATAAAATGAATTTCAAACTTAAAATATAAATTAAAGTTTATAGAGTGGGAGAGAAGGTAACTTTTGATTAGTCATTTCATGCCAACAATCTGAGGATAGCATGTCCCTAGGGAGTTATTCTGAGGGTAGCATGCCATTTGATTAAGGATATGATAATTCACCTTTAAAACCTCTTTAGTGTACCCATTGCACACTTAAGAGGAAAATAGATAGAGAGAGAAAGAGAGAAAATAAAGAGAGAGAAAAAGAGAAATAGAGCTTGGGAGATAAAGAGATACAAGAGATAAAAAGAGAGATGGAGATTAAAAAATATAGACGTATAGATATAAATGAATAAATATGGAGAGATAAAGAGATGTAGATAGGAAAACAGATAAATAAAGAGAGAGAGGGAAAGAAAGAAGAGGAGAGACATGGATAGATATAGTCACATAAAGAGAGATGGAGAGATAAAGAGAAATAGGAGACAAATATATATAGAGGTAGAGAGATCAAGAGATAAAGAGGGAAAGGGGGAGAGAGGGGAGATAAATAGGGATAGCAAAAAATAGTAAGACAAGAAAGATAGGGAGAGGGAAATAGAAAGAGAGAAGAAATGAGAGAAAGATAGGTAGAGTAAGAGAGAAGGGAAGACAAATATGGAGAGAAATAGGGGAGAGAGAGGAAGAGAGAGATTAAGAGATAATAAAAAATATAAAGATGGAGAGGGAGATAGAGATATAAAGAGATATATCTCTCTCTTTATCTTCCCATATCTCTATATATATATCCACATACATGTACCTCTCCCTACCTCTCTCTATATCTCCCTCTCTCTATCTATGTCTATATAACTTCCTATCTCTATCTTTCTATCCCATCTCTACTTATCTCATTCTCTCCCTCTTTTTGTCTCTCCTTTCTATCTCTATTTCTCTCTCTCCCTCTTTCTCTCCATTTCCATCTCCATATACATCTCTATCTTCCTCTCTATCTCTCTCCCTATCTCTATTTCCTTACCTCTCCTTCCATCTCTTTCTCTCTTTCTCCTCCATCTTTCCCACTATATATCTCTCTATCTCTCCCTCTTTACATCCATATCTCTGAGCCCTCCCTCTCTATCTATATATATTTGTCTCTCCCTCTCTATATCTATCTCAATATCTCTCTCACTTACACACACACACTCCTTTTTTTCCTTCCCTATCTCTATCCCTATATCTTATTCACTCACACACATGCTCTCTCTCTCTCTCTCTCCCTCTCTATTAATTATCTCTATCGCCTCTATTATCTCTCACTCTTTCCCCCTTTATTTCTATCTTCTCATATCTCCCTCTCCCTCTCTATTTATATCTCATTATCTCTATCGCTCTCTCTTATTTACTCCATCTCTCCTACTCTCTCTTTATATATATCCCTCTTTACCTCTCTCTATATATCACTTCCTATATCTTTATATTTCTCTCTCCATCTCCCCCTCTTTCATTGTCTCTCTCTTTCTATCTCTATCTCTATCTCTCCCTCTCCCTCTTTCTCTCTCCTTCTATCTATCCCTTTATATATTTATCTCTCTAGTATCTCTCTCACCCGAGCTCTATCTTTCCCAAGTTAAATTTATCTCTCTATCTCTCTATGTATCTCTCTTAATCATACACACATGCTCCTTATTTATCCCTCCCTATCTCTAGCTCTATCTCTATCTCTCCATACTTAAAATTTTGCATATCTCCCTCTATCTCTATCTCATTATCTATCCATCTTTCTCTATCCCTATATCTTTCCCTTTCTATATATCTCTTCATATCTCTATCTTTATATTTTTATCTCTCCTCTCATTCTCTCCTTCTCTCCCCCTCTCTATATGTTTATCCATTTCATCTCTATCTATTCTTTTTTCCTCTCTCTTTATCCCTACCTCTCCTCTCCATATCCCTCTCCTCCATCTCCATATCTATCTCTAACTTCATCTCTATCTCTATCTCCCTACCTCTCTCTCTCTTCCCCTTATATCTCTCCCTCATTCTATCCCCATAAGACCCTCTCTCTCCCTCTGTCCCTATTGCAAACATAACATGAGCCTATTGGTAATGGAACCTTATTATCTTTTTGATTTAGAGTTTTTGTTTTAGTTGTGTTTGAATCCCTATAAGAAGATCTGCAAAGTTGATTTGAAGCTATCACTTCTCCATTGAGACATTTGTTGCACAAACAACATAATTTTCAAAATGGCCTATGAATTGACCTCATGTATACTACACAAGTGTGTAAAAAATAGACCAAAACATTCCCTAATTGACCTTCCACACTTCTTTGATGTACACATTGCACACCAAGGTGTGATTGCTAGTGTATTTCTTCTAAACCATCATCATCTTCCAGTCATCAACCCCTTTATCACTATTAATAAAAAAACAAAATTAATTAAGCTAACACATTTTCCCCTTTAATTAAATAATATTTCATCACTTTTCCCCATCAACACTGATTAAATAATTTCATTTCACTCTAAACATTTTAATAAATAGTTTTTAATTATTTATAATTTCTTCCATCTTACACATTAATTAAATATTTTTTAATTATTTAATTAAATCATATGTTCTTCTCATCCAACAGAATTAAATAATTTATTTAATTAGCTAATATTTCCTCGAAAATTAAATAAATCATTTAATTTGGCTTTTCTATCATTAAATATTCTAAAAATAAATAAAATCAATACTTTATTTGTTGTCTAAAGATATATTATATCTATATTCTTTCATATCTAAATTTAGTGATTTGATTGAAAAGCAACCTCAATTCAATTTCACTCGCTTTCACTTCATCCACCCATGCAGCCACTTAACTCCACATCTTAACCCTTCATTCTAACACATGTCACTTGTACATTCATTATGATCTCTCAACCAATATCATTCATTAATTATTCCAATCATCCTACATTATTGATCAAATATCAATAAAAGATATAAAACACCCGGGTAAGTGTATGGAGATGGGTAGCAATTTCGTGGCCACTTTTTTATTTTTTAAATGAAAACTCATAATGTGCTCGCGTTATGGCTTGGTGTGTCAAGCCTGAGGCCTAACCACCACTAGCCCATAATGTGAGCACGTTATAATGTGCTCACATTATAACGCGCTCACGTTATAATGCACTCACGTTATGTCATGTTAAAAGCAAAAAAAAAAAAGAATCAAATTTTATTTTCATTTGTGACTGGGTTTTTTTGTTGCCCGTGGCCAAAAACCTAATAATTCCACGCTCGTGTTCTAGGAGGTTCTTTTGTGCAAAAAAATTCTTCAACTATTGTTGATTCATCACCAGGATGCCGCCACGTCGATGAGGAGGTGAAAGAGGTAAGGATTGTTTGTTTGTTTTTTTAATTTGTTAGTTTTAGGTTGTATTTGATATTTATTTTTTGAAATTGTAGGAGATATTAAATAACTTGGAAACCCTCCTCAAAATACACAACAAGAACAAAATCCTCATCCACAACAAGAACAAAATCCTCAACCACAACAACAACCTCCTCCACCAATCCCTAAATACCCTCCTAACACTCAAAATTTAATGGGTGAAATTGAGAACAATAGAAAAAAATTGATTTAATTGGGAGGTTGAACAATCCAAACAGTTCAACTGCAGAAAGAGTGACCCTGGCAACTTCACTACAAGATATGTTAAAAAATGTAGATTCAATCAGCAAACAATTATCTAGTTGGCAGGATAGGAGGTAGGCGGCTAGGGATTTTTATCAAGATAAATTATCATATAAAGATTTAAAAATTACAAAATTAGATTTGTGTGCATTATTCACTGACCCACGGTCAAATGGAAATCTCTCCCTTAATGTGAAGAGGTTTCCTATTCATTGGTGCAACCACCAAGAGATTACGAAAAAAAATTGGGATAGGTGCTACATGGTTTTTGATGACCCACCATGCAAAAATTGTGAAGTCCTGCGGTATTTTCTCAAGAAACTATACACTGAGTTCATCTTGAACAAAATCCCAAATTATTTTGATATGAGGGACTTCCAGGGGAGAGGTGGGGGGTCGACACAAGATAGACCCGGTGCACAGCTGGATCCTAGGAAGCAAGCGAGACGACCTCTCGCTAGGCCGCCTCATGAGCACATTGTCATCCCTTCCATCGTGAAGGAGAGTGTCAATGTAGAGACTCTGTAGGCCATCAGTTCTTTGACGCAGAGTGTCTTCCAGCATGTTAGCCCTCTTGTACAGTGCCATCCAAGGGAGTCTTCAACAAGTGGGCTTTGATCACATGTGTGTCAATCTTGTGGGGCGACTTGTTCATATGACCCCATCGACACTTAGGAGGCTACTGCGCAAGATCCGTCTGCAGCTATGGAGATGGAGAGGGAAGATGACATTTTGCATGACGCATATGGCATTGATAGTCAGGTAAAATTTAGCATGTTCATTGAATTTAATTTATTAAATTTTGATTTTGAAATGCAAGATTAACTAATTTAGTTTTATGATTTTAATAAACTTGCAAGGTCATAGTGTTTATACTGGATACATCGGCCCTACACCTACTTATTTATGCAGTACACCTATCAGTGGGGTATGTAAGTTCTAGTAAACAATTATAAATTTATTACATGTTAATAGCATTGATTTACGAATGGTATTTTAATATGTGATTTTGGATGTTGAATAGGCTAATATTGGAGGTTTCAAGGGAACACCTCCCGGTGCTAGTGGCTTTAGTCAAACCTTCACGGAGGTAATAGAACAAAGAGTTTAACTAATGAATTGTACTTAATAGATTTGTGTAGTTTATATTCATATCATTGATTATGTTGCATTGGACATCATTCAAACTCAAAGCATTACTTTTCATTCCATAACTAATAACTAGATGTTGATAGATGACAAAATTTCAACTACAATATAGTTTTTTAGAAATTCAACATAAGTAGTGATGCAATTACTTCACATAGCATAAGTAATAAGTCTAGGAGCATCTTCCAATTGCATTTGCTTGTCATGGCATTCCATGAGACCAAATTTTACTAAGGCATCTTTCCAAATAGTTCACTGCCTTGTCTATGCTCCAAACTAGGCACCCATTATGGCCTGATCTCATAGATCTGAAACTCACTTGCAACTCTTTTGGAGCAACTGTCCCAAATCTGGCTTTTAACGTTGAATTAGGCCTCTTTTTCAAACAGAAACCTCTCCAAACACACAACCAACACTTGAAACCTCCAAACAATCAAAAGACAAACAAGAAAACCTATGATTATTCAACTTTCAAGTCTCCTCTCGCTCATTTAGACCCCTTTTCATAAAACCCTCACTTTCCTTGCAATCAATTAGGGATTAGTGAAACTCTTATGCCCTGACCACTTAGAAGCTTATAATCACTTCAATAAGGCTTATTTATGCCTTTACATGCTCATTCCATCCTCAAATAGTGTTGCCCCAAAGATCTACATACACTTCCTTCACAAAATCACTCTTTTTCATTAGTTTTCACCCTCTTTCACCTAGGGTTTCTCACTTATTCACTTCTATGACCACTTAAAACCTATCAGATCTTCTAAACACCCTCCAATTCACCTTCTCTCATAGTTTTCAAGAGATTTTATCCACTTCTAAACCCCTTTCCTTTTTTCACTCACTCTAGCCTTGTTTAAAAGGCACCAAAACTAGTTTTTCACTAGGGCAGCGAGGAGAACTCACACAAAAACTTCACCTAACCAATTCCTTACCTTCTACACCTAATCCTACTTTATACCATTCCATTACACCAAGAAACAATTGCTATAGAAAGGTGGAATGGCCTTTTTAGTTCATTTGGGCAATCAAACCCTTAGCCCCTATTTTCTAACCACCTAGAGAAATCAAGCACCAAAAGCTTGAAACTCAATATCAAATTCTCAAATTAGTTTTAAATTGATGCCAAAACCTAACTCCTTAAATTCACACATTAAATATGCACTACTACTTGCACGGAATGGTACACTGGTAGATGATGGAGGAAAACATAGAAAATAGCAGTATAACAATGATATTTTATTAGTTTTCTCCTTCAAAATGCTTCAACAACAGCTAAAAATGATGAATCACATCGTTTAAACACTTACCCAATAATTTCAACTTCCTAAGAACCTAATATTTTCTCTACAACTACCTTGACTCTTCATATTCCTCCACTTGGCACCTTTTTGCATTTTTGCAACATTGATTGACAATTTTTGTTAAGATTCTGCAAATTTACAATTTATTCCTAAAATGACTACCAAACACCATTACAAACTCAAAAATGGCTATTTAAGCCTTATTAAATCATGAAAATACCTATACAACCTCAAAATCCTAAATTTCCCTCATGGAGGCATGCTCTTGTAAAGTTGCACCTGCACCACTTTTTCAAACCTAGCTCATTGCCTTTTCTATGCTACCACATTTTCCATACATGTCTACCAAATCATTTTATCAAACAGTTCATTTCCTCACTCCTATGGCTAAAATATTAAAAAAGGTGATTTCCAACAAACTATGGATGCTTGGAAAAAATTTATCAAAGCATAATAGTAAGCAATAGCATAGACAAGGCAATTAGTAGGTTGAAAAATTGCCTCAAAGAAATGTGGTCTCATGGTGATGGAATTCTATTCCATCACCATGAGACCACATTTCTTCGATGCTTAAAAAATCTCACCACCTTTTCTATGATACCACATTTTCCATACATGTGTACCAAAGCATTTTATCAAACTACTCACTTCCTTGTTGCTATGGCTAAAAGCCTAAAATAGGTGCTTTCCAACAAACTATGGATGCTTAGAAAAATCTCTATCAAAGCATAATAGTAAGCAATAATACCATAGAGAAGGCAATGAACTATCTGAAAAAATGATTGAAAGAAATGCGGTCTTATGGTGATGGAATGCCATGATGTGCATTTGTTTGTAATGGTATTCCATCACCACAAGACCCCATTTATTTGAGGTATTTTTTCAAATAGTTCACTGCCTTCTCTATGCCACCACAGTTATCATACATGTCTACGAAAGCATTTTATCAAATGGTTCACCGGCTTGCTTCTATGGGTAAAAGCCTAAAAAAACGTGCTTTCGAACAAGATATGGATAGGGAAAATAATAAGCATGATAGTCAAAAATATATAGTTTAATAAGTACTCAAAAAAAATATTATTCTCATACATTATAAGTCATGACGTGGATCGCTATTTGTAGTTTTTGTGATTGAATAATTTGTTGTTTTATTTTTAGTTGTTGCAAGCGCAGACACCTCTGAATGTGAAAAGGGCAATGGAGATTGGTGTTTCATCTTCTATAGAATCCTCGATGGTTCTAACAGGGGAGGTATGAGGAAAATTACTAAATTTCAATTTACATTCGTTGTTATAGATGTTAGTTCTAGTGAAAAAGTAAACCATTATTGATTCTTGGTTTAATTTCTATTTGGATGGTTTATACAAGACTTCAGCACACCTTATCCTAGGTGTGCGAATATTTCCCTCGAGGAGAGTAATCATCAGATGGCGATAACTGATTATTTTGTTAAATATATAATCTTTTATAATGTAATTTCTATATATTAATGTCTTTACTTCTTATTGTAACGGATAAAACTTCACCAAGAACTAAACATTAGGAGGAGCACTAGGAGCACTCCTCGACCGCAACATACATGAGTGACAAACGTATCGCCATCCGATTGGCAAGCAAAGGGAAAGATTTTATTTTGAGGGAATGGAGATCAATGACTTTTGATTCCAGAGCCCTTTGTTGTATGCCTACTTGGCATTTTTGTAAATATTTTGTATCGGATATATTTGAAATTGTATGCCTCTATGGCATTCTCGTAAGCATATATGGCTATTTTGTACCTATATTTCATACTTATATCGATATATATTGATGTATGCCTACATGGCTATTTGGTTAATACAAATCTTTTTTATCGATGGTGTTTATATTTGCGTTCTAAATTCATGTTTCAATAGATATGAGCTACATGTATTCAAGTGTATACTTTACAACTTATGTATATACTTTGTGACTTACGTGTGTTCCAATGTATACTTTGTGACTTACTTGTTTTCATGTGTATACCTTGTATTCGTGCATATAATTTGTATTAATTTGTGTATACTATCTATTCGTGTGTATACTTCAAGGCTTAGGTGTTTTTGAGTACTTGTGCTTCCCTTTCTCACATGTACATGCTTGACTTATTCACGTGTATACTTATTAATTGGTTATCCCTAGCATTGATCAGTGTTGTCCCTCATGGTTTATCTTGAATATTAATTGATTGATGCTAAACAACTTTATGTAAAAGCAAAAAACACGTTTTCAATTGGGATTGCATGAAATGATTCATAAAAAAATTTCAAAAAGTATCCCTGATATTACAAAATGATATGTGTTTATACACTTCAATTGTGCAGTCACCCTTTGGTTCTTTCAAAGAAAAATCTGCCTATGCCACTGTTACACTACACAAGTAAACCAGATTTTGTATTGTGGAGCTATATTAAGCTACCACTCTCAAGACAAATGTAACAATGATACAAAATAATGTTTGAGAATGCAAGAAGACATCAAAATGGCTTGTGTACTAAAAAAATTCTTATGATTTCTAAAGAATGTTGATAACTCTACTCAGTTGGCTTTTTTTTTCAAACTCATATAAATTGAACCCTGACATCAATAGACTATGTATATCAAGCTTCCACAATTCAAGTTTCAACGATGAATATTTATCATGCATGTTTTAAATGACATTCAAGTTTATGTTGGTTGTGTTGTTTATATGATGTTATGTGATATTCTAATCCTAATTCATGCTTCTAGGCTACATATATATATATATATATATATTGTTATTACATGTTTTTTGTACTAACGAACCCAAAACGATCTGAACCCCCCTCCAAAAAAATTTGGCCGAACCGGCAAACCGAACCCCCGAACCCAAACCCGAACCTCATACAACCTCAAAACCTCTTCCAACACTCTTCATTCTACTTGCACAAACTTAATTGACCACCAAATTATGATGCCCCTTGACTTTACCCAATTTTACTCCCTCAAACGTCTCTTTTTCATTGAAAACCCCTCTTTTCCCAACTAGGGCATCATGCCATAACATACTTTTGACCTCCCCTGTGCTTGCAAACCTTTTGAACACATCAAACTCCACAACCTCACTCTATTTCCAACCTATTCTAGCTTATTCTCAAGTAATTTCTTCTTTTCACCGCTTCTAGCCTTGCTTTTAAGGCCTAAATTATGAATTTTCAACAGAGGCAGCATTAGTAATCTCTTCCAATGCCTTTACCAATGCTATTTTCTTATACCTGCTCCCTATCCTACTTACATTAGGCCCATTCCATTGATACACAACCTGAACAATAGGTGGAATGGCCTATTTCAACATATTACACTCAAACCCTTGTATGAGCAAGTTCACATCTGTTTCAGAAATCTACTTCTAAGTTGCTTGGAACTTAATAGAATTCCACAAGAATGGATTCCAATCAAAGCTAAAACCATTCTACAATAGATTCAAATCATCTTAGAGCAAACTCCTGCTGTATGGACCCTTACACAAGTTGGAAATGAAGAAAATGCATAGAAATTAACAAAGAAACAAAGATATTTGATTGATATTCTCCTTCAAACTCTTCAACAACCACTAAATTCTAGTTTTAAATGATCATAGGCTTTTTTTGTTGAAAACTCGAACTTCTCAATCGTCGTGTGTATGTTTCTCTTTTTTATTGTTTTTCATGCCATCATAAGGGATCAAGTCGGTTGAAGGTAGCTCAAAGAAATTTTGTGTGTTTGTGTGCGAAAGAGGATCATGCCTAGCGTAAACATACCTATTGGGACATGTTGGAGCAATTTCTTTGGTCATACGAATTGCAAAACAAAATTTGCACCACTTTCAACTTTACACTACTTGCATTTGACACTTTTTCCATCAAGAGAAAACTGGACACCACAGGAAAACGACTCTGATATAATAAAAACTGAGAGAGTTTATTGTAGAGGGGCCCAACACAATCCCATAGGCTTATATGGAGAGTTTTTAAGTGTCACGGTTTCTAATTAATATCCCTTCAAAGATTGCTTCCCTTTTGCACTTTGGACCCTTAGGGGATCGATCCAGTTGAACGTAGTTCAGAGCGATTCTGCATGTTTGGGTGAAAAGAGGAACATTCCTAGTGTAATCATACCTATTCAGATGCATTGTAACAATCTATCTGGTCACACAAGCTACAGAACAAAAATTGCACCACTTTGCAACTTTCAACTACTTGCATTTGACAACTTTTTCCCCAAGTGAAAACTCACCATCACAGGAAAATGCCTCTGAGATAGAAAAAATTGAGAGAGGTTATTGTAGAAGGGCACAACACAATCCCATAGGATTAGACAAGAACTTTCTAAGTGTCACGGTATCCGAGTAATAGCATGTTGAAGTTTACAACCAATTTGCACTTTGGACCCTTAAGGGATCTATCCAGTTGAATGTAGCTCAAAGTGATTCCGTGTGTTTGGATGTGAAAGAGGACCATTCCTAGCGTAAACATACCTATTCGAATGCATTGGAATAGTCCATTTGGTCACACAAGCTGCAGAATGAAAGTTGCACCACTTTGCAACTTTCAACTACTTGTATTTGACAACTTTTTCCCCAAGTGGAAACTCGCCACCACGGGAAAATGCTTCTGAGATAGAAAAAATTGAGAGAGGTTATTGTAGAGGGACCCAACATGATCCCATAGGATCATATGAGAAGTTTCTAAGCATCACGGTATTCAAGTAACAGCATGCTAAAGTTTGTAGCCATTTTGCACTTTGGACCCTTTAGGGATCTGGTTGAACGTAGCTCAGAGCGATTCCGCGTGTTTGGATGTGAAAGAGGACCATTCCTAGCATAAAAATACCTATTCATATGCATTGGAACAGTTTGTTTGGTCACACGAGCTGCAGAACGAAAGTTGCATCACTTTGCAACTTTCAACTACTTGCATTTGACAACTTTTTCCCCAAGTGAAAAATCACCACCACAGGAAAATGCCTCTAAGATAGAAAAAAACCAGAGAGGTTATTGTATAGGGGCCCAACATGATCCCATAGGATCAGATGAGAAGTTTCTAAGCATCACGGTATCTGAGTAACAACATGTTGAAGTTTGTAGCCATTTTGCACTTTGGACCTTTAATGGATCGATCTGGTTGAACATAGCTCAGAGTGATTTCGCGTGTTTGGGTGCAAAAGAGGACCATGCCTAGCATAAACCTACCTATTCAGATGCGTTGGAATAGTTTGTTTGGTCACACAAGCTACAGAACCAAAGTTGCACCACTTTGCAACTTTCAACTACTTGCATTTGACAACTTTTTCCCCAAGTGAAAACTCGTCACCACAAGAAAATTCCTTCAAGATAGAAAAAACCAAGAGAGGTTATTGTAGAGGGTCCCAATGCAACCCTATAGGATCAGATGATAATTTTCCAAGTGTCACGATATCCGAGTAACAACATGTTGAATTTTGCAGCCATTTTGCACTTTGGACCCTTGAGGGATCGATCAGGTTGAACGTAGCTCAGAGCGATTCTACGTGTTTGGGTGTGAAAGAGGACCATTCCTAGCATAAACATACCTATCTGAATGTGTTTGAACAGTCTATTTGGTCACATGAGCTGCATAACGAAAGTTTCACCACTTTGCAACTTTCAACTACCTGCATTTGACAACTTTTTCCCCAAGTGAAAACTCGCCACCACAGGAAAATGCCTCTGAGATAGAAAAAACCGAGAGAGGTTATTGTAGAGGGGCCCAACAAAATCCCATAGGATTATACAAGAACTTTCTAAGCATCACGGTATTTGAGCAACAACATGTTGAAGTTTGCAGCCAGTTTGCACTTTGGACCCTTAAGGGATCAATCTGGTTGAACGTAGCTCAGAGCGATTCTGCGTGTTTGGGTGCAAAAGAGGACCATGCCTAGCATAAACATACCTATTCAAACATGTTGGAACAGCCTATTTGGTCACACGAGCTGTAGAATGAAAGTTGCACCACTTTGTAACTTTCAACTACTTGCATTTGACAACTTTTTCCCCAAGTGAAAACTCACCACCACAGAAAAATACCTCCAAGATAGAAAAAATCGAGAGAGGTTATTGTAGAGGGGCCCAACACGGCCCCATAGGATTAGACAAAAAAATTTCTAAGTGTCATAGTATCCGAGTAACAACATGCTGAAGTTTGTAGCCATTTTGCACTTTATTTGGACCCTTAAGGGATCGATCTAGTTGAACATAGCTCAGAGCGATTTTGTGTGTTTTGGGTGCAAAAGATGACCATTCCTAGTGTAAATATACCTATTCAGGCGTGTTGGAATATCCTATTTAGTCACATGTTGTAGAATGAAAGTTGGACCACTTTGCAACTTTGCACTGCTTGCATTTGACACTTTTTTCATCAAGTGAAAACTAGACACCACCGTCAAACCACTCCAAGATAACAAAAATTGAGAGAGGTTATTGTAGAGGGGCCCAACATGATCTCATAGGTTCAGACAGATATTTCGTAAGCACCACGGTTTTTGAGTAATACCACGTCAAAGATTGTTTCCCTTTTTCACTTTGGACCCTTAAGGGATTGAGTCGGTTGAATGTAGCTCAGAGCGATTGTGTTCTTTTTTCAATGGAATTAGGTGTGCAACAGATTTAACTCCATTTTAGTTTTGGTTTGGTTGTATTTCGAGTGATTTTGTGCATTTTAGAAGCCAATTACTGAGGGTCGATCTGTATACCCTATTTTAAGAGAATCTTTTAGGTACTCTGTTTTACTAAGGTGTCTTAAGAGGGTCGGTCTATATGTCAATAAACCCTTGCCTAACTTGTGAATGAAGAGGGTTTTGGGGTTTTTTATGTTAGAGGGCTTATCACGCCCTAAAAGTGGAGGAATTAGTGGTTTGGTAGACTGGTTAATGATGCCCATTGGTGGTTTGCATGTGATGGGAAGAATTAATGGGGGTTGCTTGTTTTGTGAAAGCTGATCCAAAAGAGTCTTATGACTAGGTGCAAAGTTGAAAATAAGCCAAGATTGAGTTTTGAGGGAAGGAAGGAGGTTTGAATCCTTTTCTATTGTGGAAGTGAGTTGATTTCCTCCCTATATTGCTATCAAAATCACTTCCTATCAGAATCATTTCAAGTTTACATTTTTTGCAGTTTGTTCACATTGACAACTTTTCAATTTTTTCAATTTTACATCATTTTCACAAATATGCAACATGAGCTCCAAAATGACCCCAAAACCAACTAACATGACTTAATACATTATAAATTGTTCTAATATGACCTTATTCAATTAACAAAACTCAAAACACATAACTAACTTAAGACTTCCATGAACCAAATTTGCTTAATAACCTTGGTGCCCCTGCACCAAATTTCATTATTTCAATAAATCTCATTACAAGTAAATCTCATTGCAATGCCTTAAGTAGTATGTTCTCATAGATCATTTACAATGTCACTCATACATTCGATATTATCTTATAATTTCTACATCATAGGTGCTCATTATGAGGTTAACTTCAAATGAGTAACTTGAGATTCCCTCGCAAAGCTTCAAACACTCTTTTATAATGGCTTCAAATCAAAATTGAGATATCTCAAGATCATCAAAATAAGGATGTTGTATTGATTTTTTGGATGAGATTCTCTTTGATGGCTCATAAATCAACATTTTCTGTAAGGAGAGACCAATCAATTTTTAGTAGTTTACTTACAAATACAAAAAGTAAAAGAAGAAAAAAAAAGAGTGTCCAAAATGGAAATGAAATGAAAATAGATGGAAGGCACTTACAGATAGGCATGGAAGTCTCTCAACTTAGTCACTCCTAATCATGCATCTTCACTGGGAGTTCCAAGGTACCTATTGCACACAACACCTCTCATGAATATAATATATTGAAATTCGAGATGCTCTTCTAATGTCTACATCATAGGTGCTCATGATAAGATTAACTTCAAACGAATAACTTGAAATTCCCTCACTAGGCTTCACACGCACTTTTATAATGGCTTAAAATCATAATTGAGATTTGTCAAGATCATCAAAATAAGGATGTTGCATTGTTTTTTTGGTTGAGATTCTCTTGGATGGCTCATAAATCTGCATTTTCTGCAAGGGGACACCAATCATTTTTTAGCAGGTTACTTACAAATAGGAAAATTAAAAGAAGATGATAGCATTGGCATCAAACAAATTAATGTGCATACAAGTATAAAATTAATAAGAACCAATGTGCATGGGTGAAACCACATAAGTGGTGAACACTTTTGTGGAGGAAGGGAAAATTCATTTTTTCCCTCGACACAAAGTGAAGGGGTTCGGCCGAACCAAACTGTTCGCCCGAACCTTTATATCGGTTCAGTGAACCATAGGGTTCGGCCGAACCATATGTTTGCTCAAACCCCATTGAAATATGAGCGAAAATATTAAAATAAAGGGGTTTGAGTGAACTAGGGTTCAGTCGAACCCCCTTAATAGGGATTTAAAAAAAAAGCCTATCATTTTCACGACGAACAGAACTCGATGAACAGTGACAAAGGCGGCGAACAGTGCAGTGCGTGCGGCAAACCCGTGAAGAAACAAACACAAACACATCCCACACACACCTTCACCTTCAAGCAACCTCCATCATCCTCCAACGCGTCCTCCCAGGTTGGTTGCACTGTTCCATAGCTAGCATTTTGGCTCAAAATTCGTGGAATTTGGCTTTGCATGAATTGCATTTGTTTGAAAGTTTCTAAAGCATTTTCAACAAATCCATTTACATAGTTAAACGATTTGCTAATTTCATTTGTTGTTGAATTTAAATGCTTTGATGGGTATCCATACCCTGTTCCAAAACCCCCATTTTTTCCATCATCATCTAATCACCATGTCTTAACCATAATTTTTTATATACAAAAGTTGGTTTCTAATCTAACTTTCTTGTTATACTATATTTTTAATAATTTGAATAATTGATTCCATGTTTTTAATTTGTTTTTGATAATTGAAAATAATTTTGTTTTGATTATTTTGAATAATTGTATTTGATTGGTATAAAATTTAACATAACACCAAGAAAATAATCAAAGACTCAAATATCAAAAGAGTATGAAGTTGAGAATTCAAAGAAAAGATAATAAATGATACAACTTCATGAAACTAAGAAATTGAACTCCATAGATGAATATATATCATCTTTTCCAATTTAATTAGATCATGAAACATTTATTCAAGGTATGGATTTAAGAAGAATTTGGAGAAGAAAAGGGAAATTTTAAAACTTCATGTAGTTAATAAATTGAATCACAATACTATAACTCCACTCAAATTTAAATATTTATGTACATATAACATTCATTAATCCAACCAAAAATACAAAGGAAGATAGAAAGACCTTGAAACTTGGTATTATTTTAAACTAGTGATGATCATGCACTTATTCTAGAGAGTTGTGCAAGGTTAATTTTAGATTATATATGGAAGTAGTAGGAGCATCATATTTGGTTAGCATATTACATATATTCAAATAATTGTGCATCAAAATTTTAAAATTCACATATATTTTATTGGCTAATTAGGATGCATAAAAAGAGTGGTGTTCAATATATATGGAACTTATTAGGATGCATGAGAATTTAGATGAAATATACTTTAGATCTAGTGCAAAGTTGATAGATGAAACACCAATTATACAATAGTTTTTAACTCTATAATTGGTCTAGGTAATGAAGTAAAGTCTATTTCATTAATTTTTTGGTTGGTTGAAAAATATAGCATATAAATATGAATATGTTTTCACATTGAAAAATGTGATTTACATATATCACTTTGATTGATCCAAAAAAATATTTCACTTACTTCACATATCATTTTGATAGATCATGTGTGTTTTGGATCATGTGTTACACCTATGTATATTGGCCTCTTTGCATATTTTTCTAATCAAGAAGGACCTCATACAATCCAAAAATAACAATATTTTTTTGTAACTTTGAGCTAAGCCTATAATTGGTGATCTTCTAAAAGAGAAAAATTAATTAGAATTTGGGGTTTTCCTTCAATACCCACAACTTTAATGATATGTTGGCACAATCTTATCCCCTCAAATAAGTCATCTAACTCAACCTCATTATGTGTGGATGGGTGGAGTATCTTAGATACAACTCAAAGGAGATTACCTTTGTCATTTTTTATTATAGAACCAACCCAAATTGGAGTTCAATTACCTTTGCAAGCCCCATCCACATTTATTTATTATCTTCCAAAATGAGGTTCCAACCATCTGATTTCCATCATACCCACCTTACTCAAGCAATAGGAGAAACCCAATAGGAGACTGAAACCTAACTAGTTATTTGTCATCCTATTGTCCTAGCTAGTGAACTCAATTGCTCTATGTGAAACCATTCTAAATTTGGTTGAAATATTCTCATAAATGATGATTTCAATTTTATTTTGTAAAGAATTAAATGGAATGTCCCATCATTAAATATTCATCAATTTATTTATTTCCATAAATTCTAACTCATCTTAAATGGGCTACCCTTCCATATTCTATCCCAAGTGGAATTAAATGATAAGTATAAATTCCCAATTTATAAATAGAGATAGAGATATTGTGAGAGGGAATTAGACCATTCTAACTCACAACATTTCTAATTCTAGAACTTAGAAGAATATGAATAGTTGAGTAATAGGTGATTGGAAGATTATTTAGTAGACATGCATAGTAGAAACCTTAGAGATAGATATGTAAAGACAAATGTGTGACTTTTCTATATCCTATAAGTATTCTCATGTGAAATTTCATCTAAGGAAAATGCACTAGCTTTTGGGAGGCATGATTTCCCCAACACAATCTAGAAAGCCAACCTAAGGAATTTAATATTAAATTTTCCATTTGATAACCTGATTTGACTAAATAGTAATGCAATAGTGCCCATAAGAAAACCACAAACAAAGTGGATGGGACACACCAATCAAATAACCATAAAATCACATGAGCAAATTCCATATGCAATTCCAATGGACAAATAAGAAAAAGAGAGTTAAACAAGGAAGGTATAAAATCCATTTTTGTATTCAAGCATAAGCAAGATCTTCTTCTCACAACCTTATCAATCAAATATAGCTTGACCAAAATTTTAAACATCAAATATTGATAATACAAGAATACCATTTATTTATCAAGGCCTCAATAGCACAATTTTAATTCGCAAACATATTTCATAGATATTTTGGTAACATCATTACCAAATTTTAAAATTTCCAAGAAACACACTTTTTAAAGATTAAATTTATAAAAAATATAATATCTCCTCAAAATGTTGATTTAATAGATGTTTTTAAATTGTATCCAAATTATATTGAAAGTATCCATGATGAAAGATAAATTATTTAACCTCTTGATCACAATCCTCATATACAATATATTTAAATTCTCCAAAACACCTACATTTAAATATTAAAAAATGTTAAGCAAAATAAAATTGACATCAACTACAACTTAACATTTATTACAAAAAAATATATCGGAAGATTAAGAATCACTACTTAAAATTATATAAATTATATTAGATGCCACCTTAAGAACTATATCATATGTCTCCACAAAGAAATAAAATTAGCAGTGCTTCTCTTGTGACCAACTCACATCTAGAATCTTCACCTCCACTCTTCAAATTGTATTTTACTATCTCATATATCTTTTTCTCAAACATTTTATTTCCTAGATCATTTTTCTTCCATCATGGGTACATTATATAAACTTTGATAACCCACCGCATTGTAAACGCTTCTCATTTAAACACATTTTTACAAAAACTACAATCATTGTATCTAACACACTAAAATAAATCTAATAAGTCCTTGGATAAATTTGGTATTTTAATTGTACCACACTCTTGTAAAATTTGGTTAGTATACAAAGTATAATTAATATTACATAATAGTTCATGATAGATAAAAACTACATGTCGTATTTACAATATGTATTAGAAATTTTAAGAGGCATACAATAAAAAGGCTTACAAGATTCAAATTCCCTTTGTGATATTTTTAAATGAATATATTTTTCAAGAAATTTTACACAATTTTGTTTGGCTACATTCCAATTAATGTTTAATATGTGGTGTGTGGTCTTGATCACCAATTTTTTATTTTAAAACATCCTTTACATTGAGTGATACTCTAGAGTTAAAGTGCCAAAATCATTCAATTTCATCATTTGTGTTATTAATTAGCTTTTTATGAACTCATGGAATCCTACCATAAAATCTCAAGTACCATTTTCAATAGGACTATCTAGTCTTGATCTTATTGCTAGTGCTTTTCACAATATTTTACAATTTATGCTTAAGTGGAGATGAGTTTGCCTCATTAATCAAACCTTTCTTAATTTATTTCTTACTATTGAGGTTTTTATTACTCTACAAGTAGATCTTTTATCTTTCTACTTACTAGTAATCCTAATAGAATTGAGAGAATTAAAAAATATTTTAATAATAATTTTATTTTAATTAGAAATTTTGATTGCCTAAATATTTAATTTATTTTGTAAAGGTCTTATTTTTACAAAAGTATTCATTTACAAATTTTGAAGCTCAAAATTGAATGGTTCATGATGATCTCTTTAATTTAAGACTTTATCTTATGTTCTCATCAATTTTAAGTAACCATTTTTGGTTGCCAGAATTATTACAATTTTATCAAGCTCATTAGAAAATTTTGAATATGGGATATCATTCTTATTCGGAAAGGTCCTCTCTTTTCTTAAGTAACTTGGAGATGCAATGACTTTCATTTTTTTATGTGTGTTATCAATTTTGTTAATATTATCAACAATTGGATCATGGAGTATAATTTTAATATCATGGGGTTCATTTCTACATTATTCAAAAATATTTCTAAATTTGAATTCTTATTTTTCTATGATGTTACTCTTTTCAATATGTGTTTCATATTTTGCAACATTTTCCCTTTCATGTTCAACATTTTTAATTTTATTATGGCTAAATAGTTTATATAATATTAAATAATTGTCCTAGGTGGTATATATTTTTTTTACTTGTGAAATTCATCCATGTTAAAATCCTTTTGATTTTATGTGGAATGGGAGCCAAATCAAAATTATTCCAAGTCCACTATAAGCCACTTGGATAATGCACATGGTTCAAATAATTAAGCATATAACCACCCTAGATATCTTCTATGATATATTTACATTCATAAATCTAAATAGGTAATTAATCATTTATTTCCATTTTGATAAGACTTTAATTCATGAGCCATCAAGACATTTGGGAAGACATATAGTGTCCCATTTAATAAGAGGAATACACTTACTTTCATTTAAACCACCCCATAATAATTTCTTTATTGTTTTATCTAAATCTTGAGACATCTTCAAGAGGATCAATAAACATGACATCATATAGATTAGAATGTATTAGATCATAGCTTTAAGCATTAAGATTCTTCCATCCAATTTCAAACGATTATATTTTCATGAAGTAGATTTTTTTGGGAAGCACTAATGTTGTCCTTCCATAGTTTAGAAATCATATTTACAAGCTTATCATTTGACTCATTTTCTTCTCTTATTTGTGCCTTCAATAATGACTAAATTGATTTTACATGACCACCAATGTTAAGTAATGATGTTTTCCCTTTATTATTAGTTGTAGGAAATAAATCTTAGATGCAACCTTTATCAATGTTTTTTAAACTATCTTTAATGACACATTTTGTACTAGAGTGCACACACACACTTGTAAATTTAAATTTTAGAATTGTTTTAGATTATGTTTTTTGTGCAATCTAGTAATGTGAATGTTTTGATTATTAAAAACTATGATAGATTTTGAACATGTTTTTTGTTAATGGTATGGAAATATTATTGATGAGTAGATGAATTATTAGAATTGTCTTAGATTTCTATTCCTTATATCTAGATATATTATTTAAACTAAGGTCTCATTGCTCCTTTAGGTACACATACATGCATACATAACATGGATAATGCAGATGTTCCACCTCTGGAATCTTTGTTCGCAAATACCACTAATGAGATTAATAAATTGAAAGACCCATTAGCGCAAGGTGCAAACCTAGGGATATATTATGAACCATGCATGTCAATATTGCATAGTCTTGAAAAACTAAGAGATGAACTTGAGAGGACTAGTGCATTTTCTCTGGATAGAGTAGCTGCTATTCTTTCCCACATGCGGGAAGAAGTACATGGTGAGGTTCCCCTTAAACAAATACAGGATAGTGTGACCAAAGAAATGATAAAAACCAATTGTTTTCTATTTTATCAAAGTGCACATAAGCTTAGGGGATACCAGGTCACTAGATGTGTCGATCGTGCTATGGCCTCATTGATCTACCCATGATTTTTCATAGCACATGGTCAATACCCAAACAATGACCAGATTCCATTATATTTTGTTCAGCATTTGTATGCTGAGATCCATTTGGGCCTCAAAGTCAACTACCTGGACATTCCACCATATGTTGGTCAAGGGCGTGGCAGGATTGCTGACAGACCCACTTATCGTCAAGCAGATAGACCGACCCTAGTGTTTAGGGTATTGGTTGGTGAGAGGTCTCCTACTCTCACCCCAGCTCTAGCCCCCATAGCAAATGAGGTTCTCGTTGCTTCCCAAAAGGAAGCAATTGATACTATAGGTGACATTGTAGCTGCCACCACTAGGATATCTGTTGATCGTGTAGGTCAGTATTTGATGTCTAGATGTCCCTGTCCCAAGCCATCTTCAGCACAGTGGACCACCATGGATCCTTTCACAACACCAAGCATCCCTACTCCCATAGAGCTTGAGGCACTTACAGGAGATATGGCACATATGACTCTGCATTGTTTGGCTAAGGAACTCTTGGAGGCATATGCCTTCATTGCATAAAACTATGGGATCGATATAGAGCATGTTAGATATCGTTTGGCACATGGAGGTTGTTCACTTCTAGGATCCCATCACTCTCAACCCAGCACTAGTGCACGTCAGGATCCACCATCTGATCATTCAATAGCTGCATAGACTATGGGTTTTACTGAGATGTTGGTTGGTGCCAGTTCGTTATCGTCAATGCCATCTCACCTACATAGTCCTCTCCACTCATCATTTATGGCATGACATGAGATAGATCAGATGGATACATATATTGGTTTTTCGCTTGACCGTATAGTTGATATGGTGGAGGCGGTCATTTTAGATGACTTAGGTCATCCAATATCAGATGATGTGCATGTATGTGTGCATGTGCATGTTTCAATTCCTTTATAATTATTTTAAAATTTTAGTTTTAATAACTAGATATTCATGTGCTGATATATATGAATTTATATATTTTTAGGTGGACATACCTAATGTCACTCCTAGCCTTGTTCCAGATCGTGCACATCGATGTGACTCTGTGGATGAATCTAATGCTAGTGGACATGTGAGTTTTAAATTTTTATATATACATGTGTATATGTACATGAAAATGTATGCATAGACCTAGATACATATTTAATATAAATTATATGTATTTAACACATTTTGTACACCATTTTATTTACAGGGCTTAGCACATCCATCAGAGCAGGACCGTTCTCATTCAGATGGTTGTTTGACTTGGAGTCGACATCCGTATTAGGCCCTACATTATATTTATGATCGTTACTACATGTATTTGCTTATTTGATGATCTTTCTATTATTTGACATTTCATTATCTCTAACTTACATTTGCTATATATGATGATTTTTAGTATTCGACATTTCCTTATATGATGATCTTTAGTATTCCACATTTGATGATCTCTAACTTACATTTTCTTTTATGATATACATACATTTGGCACTTTTCTTATAACATGTTACATGTTTATACATTGATCAATATTGAAATTTTTACATGTTTATATGATATATGTATACATTTTCTTATATTCAATATACATACATTTGCTTATTTGATGATCTCTTACAACTTACATTTCCTTATATGATATATACATTTGATCTCTCTAGAGTAGAATTTTAGGAAATGAATGCCACTTTATAATTAAGTTCATTCACATGTTGATCATAATAAATATTTTTCACACGCATGCCTTGGATATATATGATCTTGAATGTTTTCCTTCTATGTATATGTTTTCATAAGATGGACCTCTATAAGCACTTGCAACTATTTATAGATCTAACTAGGAAAACCTTAGTGATAGAATATTCCCTCTCAAAAATTGGTTGCATTCATAGGATATAATAAATTGCTAGAAAAGAGAAACAATGGTACATGGGGATTAAATATAATCTCAACATGTAGGCATATAATATTTTAAGAATATAATCATTTAATCATATAAAAATAGAACCATATACTCATATAAGCATTTAAATATGTACAATAATGATTATAAAATGCATCATTTACGCACATTGGTTGGAGGTGTTATGAATGCTCAAATATTAATGTTTCCCCTAGCATTCACAAAGAATGATTTCACCCCTCTTAGTAACTAGAAGCACACATTAAGGATAATGACATGATGTAATAGATGGAATCTTGGTGTTTTCAAAATAGAAAAAATATTCATGAAGGTATAATATGTAAAGAAGAAGCTCAATTAATTTCAAATGAGAAGACTTACTTTCCTTTAGTGTAATTATAAGAAATTAAATTAGAACTTTTGGCATTAAAGAAAAAATCTAAAATCCTAACTAAATCAAGAAAACCTTTTATTGAGCATTGTATGATTGTGCTCAAGATAACAATGATATGCATGTTCTCATTATACTAGCATAATATTACCATTCTTTGGATGATAAAATTAATAACATGATTTTATATTAATGATCAATGTTGAAGAGAATATGTTGAGGATGCATTTATAGGTTTTTGAAAGGATGAATGGATGATCTAGACTTGATATTGAATCTTGAGTAACTCCATTAATTTTGGAGTTAATGAAGAGAAGTGGAAATCATGGAGAAGTTAAGACTTATTTAAAATTTTAATTAATGACTATTGAGTTAAGTTAATTGGTGAGTGAGTGAACTGTTAGGAATAAGGTGTCTCAACCTTGGATAATTCCTATTCTTATTATTTGTTTTGTAAAATGTATTTCTTGCAAATAATGTAATTAAGTGTGAGTGTACATGTCTAGTTTGCATGTTGATGTGTCACTCCACTTAATGTGTCGGCATCTTGAATTGTGTGTAAGGAGATCATGGCTGAAACGGTTATGACGGATTCCTATGACACGTAAGAGCTATGTTGGAAGATTCAATGACAGTGAAGACATGTGGCAATGATAAATTGAGTACTGTACACTCTTCCACTGATAGTGGGTTCGGGGCACCCCCGAAAAAAATTTTCGAGTTCCTATTTTCTCGGAGAATGGTAAAACCCTAATACAGTTATCTTCGGAAGTTGCCCTAAAAGGGAAGCGCATGATATAAGCGTTTTTAGGGTTGCGAAGATTTGTGATGTGAGTGTATTGTTGGAACGTTTTTTCATGCTGCCGCATTTTGTCTTCAAGAGTTGGAAATCTCCTGAAAGAACTTGCATTGCAAGTGTGTTGTAACCGTTGTGTTGAAGATAATACATTGTGCAGGTTTTGGAGTGCTGGGGTTTTTTACCGAAAGGTTTTCCCGAGGGTAAATCATTGTGTCATTCTTCATTTTATGTATGTGTATGGTATATTGGCAATATCTTTGTTAAGTAGATTAACGAATCTGAAATTGTAAGGGTTTAAAACGAATTTGCACTATACTTTCCTTAAGAGATTAGTGTAGGAAGCTGCTCAAGACCTGAAGTTTCCTTTTACATGAACAAGATTGATTGTGAGTTAGGAAGAGTCAAATATTTTCATAAAATAGTTAACTAAGTGTATGAAAGAGTTAGTTGATTCCATGGATCAGTTGATTGATTGCATGAGGAAGTGAATTGAATAGATCAGTGAGTGGACTAATTCAAGATTAATGAGTTAATTAATCTTGATTTATTAGTTAACTAAATGAGATGGAACTAGAAATTTTAATTCTTTATTTAAATGGATAATGTGTGCATTTGAGGTGGAGTTTGATAAAATAATTAATTATTTGATGGATAAGAGATGGACAATATGAATTTAATATATTTATTAAATGCGGGAAATTAATTAACTTTAAATAAATAATAGGAATTAATTCACTAAATTGTAATAAAGTATTAATGGACGATAATGAATAATAATGGATCTTAATTATGGTATATGATAAAATAATAATAGTGGTTCGACAAAATTATTTTAGTGTCTTACAAGATGATGTTCAAAATAACACTATTTCAAAAAAATGAACTTAAGAAGAACGGATTATAAGAGATGAAAAAAATAATGATATGCCTCAATTAGGTGGAGGAATAAGAAAATATTAGGTAGTTGATCATGATTGGACTCAAGAGATTATTTGTGTAAAAAATACACAAGTTAGCTCTCAAAAGAAGAATTATGAGGAAAATTTCATATGAAATATAGAAGATGATGGAAGAAAAGAAGAGGAGGAATGTAGAAAAGGATTTAAGAAAAGTAAAATTAGGTGAAAAATGTGATAAATATCTAATTTCTTTAATATTTTGAATTCAAACTTCAATTTGACTTTTAATTTCATTTTCTAATCTTTCAATTTTGAATTCCAATTTTCACAATTGACTTTCAATTCAATTTTCAATTTCAACAAATATGCAATGATTTCCAAAATGAATTTGCTTAATTCAAATTAATTAATTTAATTAATTCAATAAAATAAATCTAATCCAAGATTAAATTATTTTATTAATCAAATTAAATTAACTTAATAACTTTAAATAACATTTTCCACATAATAACCAATTAATTAAATCAACAACTTAAATATTAAAACCCATTTAATTCCTTTTTCCAACTTGCAATTAAACAACGAAGAGAGGGCACAAAATCCAAAGCAACACAACTTGACAAACAACTGACAACATACAAGTACTAGGGTGACGACCTAACACAAAAACCTAGCTACTATCTCCCAATCGAATATCGTTGGGTATTGAACATGCTCTCACCTGTGAAACTAGGTGGAGTCGATGTCCTGTACTTGTCAACCTGCAAATCAAGTAAACAACAACATACAGTATAAACAACATAAAATACACACCATGAAGAGGAAATCACGAGATCGTAGGGCACTCGTAAGCGAGTGATGCGATACCGTCCTCTTCACCAATACAGTAGTACTAACTGAAAAATCTAACATACTAATATAATTCAGAGCATAAAACATCACTAATCAGAATATCCATTTATGCTAATCAAAACATGTCATTAAGATAAACATCATATTAAAATACCAATACATCAAAATATAACATTAACATCAGATAGCGATCAAATACAGTCGAGTACCATAGTCAAGGTACTAACAGAAAATTACAACCTAAAAGGTATTTGAATATCCAGAATTACATCAAAGCAACATAACAACACAAGGACATATTGTCCAACCAGAAGGCAAAACGGAGGGGTATTACACCAATCATGAATGTAGTTTCCCTCCAACCAAAGATGATCAACTCAAAGTTTGACCATCAATCTCTTTCATCTCTAATGGTCACTAAAAATATTATGGTCTAGGTATCTAAAAGTCTTTGAACATCTCAAATTGTGACCTCCATCCAAATGCAGCCAATCGAAAAGTGGCTAAAAGGAGTAGTCTCTAGCTAATAATATTTGGTATAGGTTTGGATCATCATTGAAAAATCTCAAAAATAGATAGTCACCAAACAAGAAGCTTGAAGCAATAATATTACTTATGGGGCAGCCATATATTCAACCAACTTAAATACATGCACAATGAGGAGAATTGTGCACATTTTCACTATTCACCAACCAACATGAAGCATAAACAACTACAATTAAAAGTTACACATGTTAGACCAACATCATAATATTATCAATCTAAAATATTTGGGGTTTAGGTACATCAACAATTGTCAACCAATAAAAAAATTGAACACCATCACAAGATGCCACATGGAATCCAAAAGCCAACTCAACATCATCAATACAATAAAACAAATCACTAGTTACAACGTAGGTATTCACAATGACATCTTTACCATGCAACTTACACACAATTTGTATCAAAGATAGAAATTATAACATTACATTAATTATACCATCATATCAAATTTTCTTTGAGCTTCCTCCCAATAAAGAATTCATATCAAGTGGGAATTGCAACAACATTTTACCAACTCTACAACCATATCAACTCTACTTTGTAGTCTCCACTCAAATTTGGCATACACAAAATTTCTCTTGGTAGATGAGAGAGGTCAATACCACCTCCTTAAGGGAAGAGAGTGTATACCCCTTGAATGGGAAGTACCAAAACACACAACTTTGAATGAGTATTCATCACAAATGAATAAAACTCAATGACATTCTTGCAAGTTTTCATGTATATCTTTTAGGAATCCTAGAGGTATGTGCACTACTAACATGAACAACATATGTTATCATGAATCACAAATGTGATGGGTTTGGAATAATTTTGGAACATGATACATTATGAAACCCTTGAATTTGAGATCAATCTTCCCTAATTTATTATATATAATTCTTTCACACAAACTATGGGTTTTGACTTAACATGAAGCACACCATACTAGACACTTTTGGGATTTTTTGTTCGATACAACATTCTACAAGACACAAATTTTAATATGTTAGGTTTCTTTTTCTACAACAAAAAAGAAGATTGAGACAACATTCACTTTATATATATAGAAGACATGGACTAATGAATCAATGATTTTTCTTGTATGTATAGGAGAAGAAACATATTGAGATGTGGTCATAACATCTCCTTGTGTGCCAATTGTCTTTTTTGTTGAGAAGCTATATTTGGGGGATCATTGGAACTAACACTAAATTTTCTTCTACTCCCACCATCACTCTTCCAATGAATTTTTTTATGACAAGGTTTGCACATTATGTACATAACAAGTACTTGAATTCCATGGAACAAATATATAATTGGAAATATCTACTCAATTTAAGGTTCTCAATGTATTTCAACCCCTAATTTGTGTCCAACCAAATTTAAAACACTTGTCATCAACATATATTATAAGTAACTAAAACAATCCAAAGTTCAAACAAGTTACTATAAGTTCTTGTCTTGAACATGTATGTACATGTACAAGTGAACTTTAAAATCATGGATATAATCTAACTCAAACATTCTAGTTCAACCTGCTCTTGAATAACATGTAAAAAAATTTGATGGTCATCACTATCTAGTCTCCATTTTTTTCGTCCACGTGCATGTGGAACTGCATGAAGATGTAGGGCGGTAGCAATTATAAGGTGACTATATTGATATACCTTGTTATCAACTTGATAGTCCACAAAATGAATCCCATGTTGAACAACTTTGACTTGTTTTAGATATATCCCTTGCACAACAATAGAACCTACACGGTAAACATGAACCTGAGGTAATACATGTGCATGTGTACAACATTTGCGTGCTCAAGGTTTGTACAATATAAATTTAATGTTTTTAAGGTAATGTACACATGTACACAATGTATATATATAATTTTAAATTCAAACTCACCTGTGGGAAATAACATTCCATCATTTGTTTCAGGTCGTGTTAGCTTAGTCCTCTTTTATGTGCAACACAGTAAATAATAGCTAACACCTTCTATGTTTCCAGGCTCTGCTATAACTGCAAAAACATCTCGTGTACACCAAATTTACACAATAAAATTCTTAAAAAAATAGAATTGTCTCTAGACAAGTTAAAGATCATTAAATTTATATAATATTTAAATTATTGAAAACTTACACATGTACCTTTTATAACCAATCCTGAAATATGGTCATAATCAATTGAAATCAAAGGAATGTCTTGAAATCTATCATCCTCATTTTCATCGTATGTGTCTGAAACAAATAGTGGCACCATATCCCATTTACTAACATATTCAAGTTCTTCATTGTTGCATGCATGAGAGTTTCCTGCAATGCACTCAGTGCAGAAACAAGAGTAATCCCTCGTGTATAATGTCCATCCAGGGTGACTATCTGAACTCATAACATAATGCAAAGATCTTGTTTTTTCTACCCTCTTGCATCCATGCATCGATCTTCTATCCACACCTAGATAAATTTAATTGCAACAAACTTATGTGAACTTGAACATGTGTGTATATATATATGTGTAAATTTTAAATTTAAATAAATTTATTTTTTTAAATGTAATTTATACATACCCGATATCTCCCAAAACACTCTATGTGGAATGTTTCGGTTTGTTCTTGAAGATGTGCCAACATCATTTGATGCAAAGTGTTTCTTGCACCATTCAACAACATCATGTGCATCGTCTATATGATCTTCTGAATAACTCATTTGATGCTTTCTTAAAGCGCGTTTGATGCAAGCTCCTACGCCATCATGCTCACCCATTCCATGCCCACTCTCAAAGAAACTCCAAACATGTGGTATGTTGTAAATTTTATGATATCTAGAAAGTGCATAAAATTTCCGTGATGATTTGAATTGTGTCATACATCCATCTGACCATACAAAAAAAAATTCAAATTTTACACCCTTACTTCTCAAATTCTCAAAAAAACATTTTGTAAAACAATGTTGTACAAAAAGTGTGTCATGCTCTTTATCATCACTAATATAAAAGTGATATTCTTTCTTGATGGCTCGTTGTTCATCTATACTCTCAACACCATCCAATTCCAATTGTGCATGTCGATAACACACATGAACCATAATAGTGACCTACTTTGAAAAGTAATATTCTGATTGAATCTCTTTTTGATGTACAAAAGAGTAATTTTCTGCAAAGTCAACTACTGATAGAACTGTTCCAAGTGGGAAAGTATCTCTTAATGTTTGAAATTGATGTGCTTGCCACTTAGCATAAAAGGAATGTTGTATGTATGGTTGTATCAATTTTTGAAAATCTTCCATAAATTTCCCAATAGGTATCTCCTCTTCTACATAGTTTAACCTTGTGGATTATTTCCCAAAATTTGTTTGAAACTTTACATACTTGTAAATTTTGCAATTTATTGTCTTTGTTAGGTCAGCATTTTCATTTGTTGAAGGAAAGTTGGCCAAATTTCCACATGTTTCACAGAGTCCTTTTATGCATTTTATTTGAAGTCCATTTTCATGATCATATAATAGATCCTTTATGAACAAACTTACATGTTTAGGAGGTGCCTTTTGAAAACCATATCTTTCTTCTCTCATCTTTCGAAACACCTGATAGTAAAGATCAAATTCAATGTGATAATGACAACAACAAGTTTCAAAAAACTTGTTTATCTTCACATAATATGGCTTTAACCTTTCAAACATTGTTTTCCCAATCTTTATATGGGGATACATATTACAAAATTTCATATACATCTCAAGTTGTGTTATGTCTAGCCAATGTTTAATATATTCTTCATAAATACCAGGTCCAATCATGTGCCTCATAACATCTCTAGTATTTGATGACGAACGGGTCTGATCATTCCAAAAACTTGAGATCAAGTTCCTAACAGCATCTTCAATCCTGTCAGAATGGGGAGCTCTACACATAATTGCCCAATTTCCTTCAGAACTATCATCTAAAACCTTTCTCTTTTTCTCATATTTTATTAGTGTGGTTCTACTATAACCAAATTCAGTGGAAAGTGCTGACATTTTTCTTTTTCTGGATATTTCTTTATTTAAAACATATGTCAAAATCACCTTTCTTGCAATGGCCTTATCCACTAATCGAGATCCTTTCCCAATGGAATCTAAACCTTTGTTAACATTTTCAACAATATCTTTTTGTAGTCTCATGTGTTTCCTCTTATTCGATGCAGAATGTACACCCAACAATTGTAATGACTCTTTCAGCTCATCACAAAGAAGTAAACGTGATAACAATTGGGTTTTTTCAAGTGTTTCAAGATGATTGAAATGATCATGGATTATTCTATTTACAGATTTAGTCATTGACCTCTTACTTGTATTTTTAGGTTGGTTGGCATAACATTTCAATTTCTCCATATCCATTTCAAGTAAATGATCTAAATTTCCATAAGAAATTTGTTTCCCCACTGTTTCAGCTACTTTTATATGATCATCCATTGGTGTAGAAGGAAGTGATCCCAACCCCTCTCCAACATGCATTGTTTGAACTCAGGCCTCCTCCCTATCTTCAAGTTCCATGTGTTCTTCAACTGATTCATTTGGTCCAATATCTAGATTGGGCTCGACTTTTGCTTGCGAACTTTCTGCTTGTTGAGCCATTTGTACATGTCACAAAATATTGTGAAAAGAAAGTGAGAGATGATGATATATAAGTGGAGTTGAACATATGAAATCAAATGAAATCAAAGATTCTTGAACTTAAGAATTCCATGGAAAAAGTGCATTTGAAAAGGATATGATTCTAAGATGGGATATATGAAAATCGTATGATATATTAAAATGGTATGATATATGATGTGATAAGCTAAGAATGCAAGAGGTCAAATGCAACTCTAGGTCCAAATTTGGTTAGGATGCAAGGCTTGACTTTTGTTATGATGGATAAACACAAGGGACCAATGATCAAGAGAGGGTATGCAGGAGATGATGGACTCCAAAAGGATTTCCCTAGACAAGCAAGGATAATGGTATTTTCCCTAACTTGAAAGTCCATGATAAACCTTAAGTGATGTGGGCGATAGATAAAAAATGGATTGGTTTTGAGACCTATGAAGAGTAGTGTAACTTGTGCAAGAGCTAAGGGTTCTATTTGATCAATAATGAATATGCAACTTGGAACTTAGGCATGATATGATCTTGATATATGCAAGGGGTTGTACATGCAAGAACTAGGTGAAATGATATATATTTAAACAAGGACCATGTGATGTGATCTATGTATACAAGAGTAGGAATATGTAAGGACTAGGATGCAATGAAAAGGATATGATTCTAAGATGGGATATATGAAAATGGTATGATATGATGTGATAAGTTAAGAATGCAAGAGGTCAAATGCAACTCTAGGTCCAAATTTGGCTACGATGCAAGGCTTGACTTGTGTTATGATGGATAAACACAAGGGACCAATGACCAAGAGAGGGTATGTAGGAGATGATGGACTCCAAAAGGATTTCTCTAGACGAGCAAGGATAATGGTATGTTCCTGTAACATAGGGTAAGTATTCAAGTTAGCATGATTAAATGCATAAACAATAAACCTAAGTATTCAAGAAATAACAAAGGAGGAAACAACAAAACAAAAGGGAAGATCTCACCAAATGCCTTAAACCTCCATGAATCACCTTCCTTTCACCTTCTCTATTTTTTGCAATATGATGGATGACCTCAGATTTGATGAGCAAATTAAATTCATGACATGACCTAGCAAATGTTGAAGGATTTTAATAAAGAAATGCAAGAATGAATGAAGGAGAAGAAGTCTAGAGATTAAGAGATTCAAGAGATATTAAGAGATCAAATTAAGAGGTGTCGAAATGAGAACAAAATTGACATTTTATAGAAAATGCAATTTTGGATGGACGGATGAGATTGAAGATTGAGAAATGCCCTAGAATAAATGTTCAAGATTCAAAATGACAACTCTCAATTAGGGTTAGGGTAAAATTCTCAAATGAGTGGACAAGATTTAAATTAAGAAATTAAATCAAGGATGGAGAATGAATGTGACAATGAGATGAAATTAGTAGGATTCAAGAAGATAATGTTTGAACTGAAAGATGAAATTAGTAAATAAATAATTTTGGAAATTACTTATTTAGTAGAGGAATAATACCATTTTGAATTAAAATTAATTCAAAATATGAATTCAGTGAAATAGTAAGTAATTGATTTAAAATTAATTACTAAAAGAAGAAGCAGTTAACCATGTGAGACATTTTTAAATAAATTATTTTATTTAAAAAGAGGGAAATGTCAAATGATAGGTATTTTATTTAGTTAACCATGGTTGTCTAGGAGGACTTCTTGAATGGACGTAAAGATAGGGTCATGGGATGGACTACTTAGATCTTGACATGACGGTGATGTTATGATGTCGTGCTTTGGACTTGCCTCTTGACATGTATCCTCAAGTTTATGAAATGGGATGGTACTTTGGAGACCATGACTAGATATGATTTCATGACCAAATGTATTTTTTGTTGGAGTGTCTTGGAATGGATTGGTGCATGATGGACTAGGATATGACATGGAGGTGTGGACTTGGTTGAGGGATGATGGGCTAGGATAGGACATGAATGCATGAAAAGGATATGACGTGGATGGAGGACTGGGATATGACGTGGATGGAGGATTAGGATATGACATGATTGGAGGACTAGGATATGACATGATTGGAGGACTAGGATATAAAATGAATGAAGGACTAGGATATGATGTGGATGGTTGGTTTCCCTTGTCAAGGTTAGGGTGGGTATGACTAATGGAAGGTTTTTGTGACTTAGTGTCATGGGTGGTGTTAGGGGACTCTTGATAGTAGATGGATAGAGGACCAGGACTCCTGGATTGTTGGTAATATGGATAGATGGATGAAGGGCTAGGGGTTGTAAATTCGGACTTGGATTGGATGTATAGTGTTTTGAAGTCCCTATCTAGTTGTGCTTGACCATTACTAATAAATTGGCATTCAATTTGACTAGAAAGTATGTCATCGTGACTTGAAGACATGGTGGTGGATGAAATGAGACTAAGACTATGCAAAGTGGTAATGAGGATAAAAGGAACATCAAATGTGAAGTGGTAGAATGAAAAATGAGAGCCTTATGTCAAATGATTCCTAGGAAAGGCTTACTAACCAATCAAAGTTTGGCCAATGTCTCAATTTGGATTGTCAAAGGACTGGTTTGAAGGACAAGATGATAGAATGACAAGGTGAGATTTCCACACTAGAATTATGAGTTGGAAATAGCTCACAAGAGGAAAATGACTAAGGACTTGTTTGATTTGTTCCAATGACAATTTACTTTTTGAGACAATGGTTTGACAAAGCAAGGAAATTTTTCCTATCCCAAAGTGTGCAAAATTGAGGACTTGATTTGAAAAATGCAGTTCATGATGGAAAATGCATTGTAGGAAGTGATTTGACAAAATTTCAAGCAAATTGCAAGGAATTTATTTCAGTTTGACTGTGTTGATTCAGATTTGGAGGATGATGTTCATTTGTTCATGTTGTCTGAATATAGTTGGAAAACATGTGGTGTTGTAAAGAATGAAAATCAACCACATAGAAGACATTTACAAAAAAAAAATCCTAAGGCTGCAAGGACAGTATTCTTATGGATCCCATGAACCGCATATCCTTAGCAAATGAATTTCAAAAGCTTGGCCCCACGGGCTCCCCCTTATAGTGCGCTCACTTCTCAGGGCAACCAAGCTTCCAATCTCCATGAAACTCCCATGGCAGATTGATCATTTCTACTAAGAACTGCGTAGGTGTGGGTGCCTTGGCAACGACCGTTGTTGCACCAAAGAATAGAAGGTTTGTGGTTTTCTAAAACAAAGGATTTATTTCGGGCACCCATTCAAAAGGCCACACGAGAGGCATTATCATCCCAGTCTATAGAGGTTAGGGTCTGCAAGTTTTGATGCACCACAAGGGTATTGGGGAGTCAATTGTTGGTCCGCAAGAAGTTTTGTAATGCTAAGCTTTCCTTAACATTCAAATTTATATACCGGTTGGGCATCGCTTGGCTTTAGCGCGTTCTTGGTTTGAGTCACTTTGGGGTGAGTACTTTTTCCCACCAAAGCAAGCCCAAGATCTAAGGATTAACAAAAGTGAACCAAAATATTCATAGCTCAATTGATCTTTGTTTAAGAACAAAGAGAGAGCACATGAATATTTCAGATCACACTCGCATGGTGTTCATTTTAAACCAAAATCAAAATGTGAACAAACAGAGAATGCACAAGGTTCATTTTATCCATTTGTAGTATTTTTCAAGCAAAGGGGTTAATTTTAACCATTTGTAGTGTTTTCTATCTAAGAGTTAATTTTAAACCCAATGAAAAACAAAGTGTGTTGTTCTTTTTAACCCATATGCATTTGCATGTCTGTTCTTTTTTAACCAATGCGTGTAAAATGCAAGTTGTAAAGAAAAAAAACAATTAAAATAACATTTAGCTAATTCCAGGTAGACACATGCTAAAACAAACAGATTAGTAGCGTGCAAACAAAAAAAACTCTAATCTAGAAATAAAGAAAACAGGAAAAAAAAACTGAAAAAAAAAAGATAGAAAACCGGGACAAAAATCTTAGATGGTGTGGTAAGTCTATGAGCCTCTTTGTACCTAAGTAGATAGTCAAGATCTAGTAAATTTAAATATTTTATTTTTCTTAGATAAGGTATCCCATTATGAGAGATCGTTAGGATTTGTGTCTCAACCTTCAATCCCTATCTATTAATACTGAACAAAATCTAATTTTCAAGTTATAAAACAACAAATATATATAAATTTTAAAACTCATAATTTAATTTTTGGCTTGGAACATGTTAGAATAGACATTAATTCTAAGAACATGATAATTACAACAAAATGCATCTCTTTCACATCTTAATATTTTTAAATGGGCACAATCATATAGAACTCATTTTTATGGATGAAAAATATATTAATAAACTTGGGAGTAGATGTTAAAATTATTCTTAAAATAAATTGGGAGGAGCTTGGGAAACCAAATTTACATGATACTCCCTATGATATAGTACTAGATGAAGGAGAAGATCCAAAATTTTCATTAGCACATGGTATCTAATATAAAGGTCAACCTATTGGGTTTATTTAGGAAAAATAAATTTTGTGGTGTTTGAGATTCAAAAGGACTCTTTGGTGCTTTTAAAATTTTGTTTAATCTCAAATTGGTTAATGTAGAATGTAATGAAATCTTTGACTCCCAAAAAGAAGAATTAACATTTTATGCATGGAGGGCTAGATAGTGCATATATCTTTGAATATGAATATAGATTAAGATTATGACAAGAAGATAGCAAAAGAAAGAGATGTAGAAGAAGATGACATATTTAGATGGCTATATTCATTGAGGAAGCTACCTAAGAAAATATTATAATCACAAATTTTTCATATTTCTTCTTGTAGATTCATATCTCTCTTGGAAATGCTTGTTGATCCATCTTCTCAAATTTTCTTTTTTCATATATCTAAGGGATACACTTATTGCTATAGATTATATATATATTTTTATGTTGTACTCATCTTAGTTCTAGATGCACATAGGATAAGAGCACAACCATATTAATCTAATGTCTTTTTATTTGATTATTTGTGGAGGTAAAAATACCAAATTAGGGATTTGACAATATTGGTAAGATAACCAAAATTCAGCCCTTTCCCTTTGTGGCACTAGCTACATGTATTCTTGGAAATCTCTTCATATGAAGGTTTTGTGTCTTTTCCTATCTATCATAATTATATTATCTTAGAGCTCAGTTTAAATAACATTACGACCATTTTATATCATTTAATTTATTTTACAAAATTTATGTGTTATTCTACTATTTAGTTTCTTGTTATTGGTTGTGATTTTATTCTTATTTTATAGACTTTCAATTTTCTGTATAAACTGGTATTTTTTATGTACAACAAAAATCTATGTAGTCATATAGACCTTAATGTAGTCATGCTACCATCTAGGAAACATGATGTAATTTTTATTATCTTCTATTGATTCATATTCTAGATTTCTATCACATGATGAGATATCTATTTCTCAACTCTCATTCTAGGTTTTTCTTTGTTTATAATTAAATCCCATTTTTAATATTTTGTTTAATAAAAACATAGTACTTTTTTTTATAGGAAAAATAAGTTTGCATAGTTTATACAGGTGAAACCAATTTAGATAAGACCATTTACACTTGTTGATTTATCTATTTTGGATAGTATTTTTGTGTTATTTATCTTATCTAAGAATAAAGTTAGTTAAAACTTTCAACTTTTTATTTAGGTAATCAAATTCAATACATTTTTCTTTTTACTATCAATATGTTTATTTCTTTATGAATTATTTCATTGTTATGAGGAATATTCTAATTCTATGTTAGATTATGTGTTAGAAAATTTAGAAAATATTATTTTAGATACATACTTCTATATTATATGTTCCTCGCATATAAACTTATTTAGTTAATGTATGTTTTATGTGTATATTCATCGTACTTGTTGTTAAATCTATCCTAATCCAAAAATAGTTATTGTTAACTAATATGATTCTATTTATTATAATACTTATAATTTTTACCAATTTTTGTGTGTTTGTGGGGTGTTTGAGCTATCCCCACCTTCTCAACTAATTATCACTATTTAGGTTTTTTAGATGAGTTTAGAAATTCTCTTTTGTTGAATTATCTTGTGTCATCTTCTTTTATCCAATTTGATTATACATAATTATTTCCCTACTATTGATTTTCATGTATTGATACAAAAGGAGATACCAAGATAGAGGAGGAAATACTGGTGAAAGATGGTGTTTCTACCATATCTATATAATTGATGATGCACAATTGGATGAAATAAATATAAGAATTTAAAGGACATAAACATAGATAGATGTAAAATTGGGTGCTACAAAAAAATACAAATAAAGAGAATATATTGTAGATCAAAACTAGTAAAATATTTAGTATAAGGATTCATAAAATCTAGTGATAACTTGCAAATTTTAGTTTTATAGAACTCATTGATGATGTGCATTTGATTTTTTATTTTCAAAAAATTGAAATGAGGAACCTTCAATTTTCTTATATATCAATTATTTGATGCATTTTTCCTTGTTGCTAGATAAAACATATGATAAACCCACTAAATTGTAAATAAATAAATTTACCCATATTTGACGAGAAAGAGAAGAAATAAACACGTACCTTGTTTCCTTCTATGATAATTTGTCAAGTTTTGTTTGCATCTATTTTCTTCTTTATCTTTTAAAAAAATTCGTTGAGCTTTGTTTTTGCTTTTTGCTTTTTGTCCCATTTTCTTCTTCAAAATACAAATGATTGATTTAATCTAACAACAAATTTTCCTCCAAAATGCAAAAAATTTGTCACAAAAAATTGAAAGAACTTACAATAGTAAAAAAAAAATGCAACAATAACAAATAAAATATAAAACATTCTCAAAATATTCATCATTTTTTTACCTGTGAAATTTCTTTTTCAGCCGACACGCTTGGAAGCACGAGGGTCACCTGAAAATTGCCGTTTACACAGGAGCTCAGAAAAATGCAAACAAACCCTGGAAAAGTTGTTTGACTTTTGGATGTATACTGAGGGGGTTCGGCCGAACCAATTTTGTGTGGTTCGAATGAACCCCTTTAAAATAATTTCGCTTATTATTTTAAAGCGGTTCGATCGAACATAGGTTCGGCCGAACCCATGTTCAATCGAACATATATTTTATGTTCGGCCGAACACCCTTTTCCCCTATCTCCCCAAAAAATTATCTTTCGAAGCTCAATTTGAAAATGAAAATGCAGAAAACTTCAGAAACCCAACTAGATAATAATAGTCCTTGGAATGAGCTATCCGTCGAATATAATTTTAATATGGTTTTCTTTTATTATGTATTTTATTTTTTAGTTTTATTAAACATAGGTTTTTCATTGAAAATTAAAATCTCTGGTATGCACATGTGGAAAAATAGCATATTATCAAAATAAAAAAATAAAAAATATGTTGAGGCTGGGTATTGATGTCCTTGATCCATTAAAAAAAAAAAATTGAATTTCGATTCATACAAAAAAAATTATGTTGTATACAGTCCGCTTATGTCTAAATTGCAATTGGTTTGACTTTGAAACTTGATTAAGGAAAAAATATTCAATAAAAAACTATGACACCAAATGAAAGTGCTAGATATCATAGTTACAAATCTAAATTTGAAAAAATTAGAATTTTATCCTTCATACAAAAAAAGTTATGTTGCATACGGTGAGCGTCACTTTTTAAAAATGTTGTTTTCTGAAAAAACTAGTTTTCATGGGAGATGGAAAAAAAAGTACAATCTGATTCCAAAAATTTTGAAAAAAATATTTTTAGAATCTACAAACAAAATGTGATGAGACTCTAGTTTGCATCATCTTCAAATTCCTCATGGTTTAGTCGCTATAGGTGCCCGAATATGAAGATTTAGTTAAAAATAATAATTGCAGTGTCCAGTTTGGCCAAAAATTGTAAACCACTATTGTGGGATCACCCGCATATACTTACAAATTAATCCAACAAACCATCTGAGTCTTCTCTACTCTTTATTGTGTCAAGTATTGCCTCATGGTCAGACTCACGGACCTTCCACAAGGTCTTGTTCAAAGGTTTTCCCCCATATTTGGTCAAACAAACATTGGATTCCATGACAAGGTTCGAGTAATGAAGAATCTTATGATGCGTGTGAAAGTCCTGAAACAACCATTGTTTAACACCCTTATGTGGGTGCCTTCTAAGCCACATTCTAGTAACCACAACTGAGCCTATAGGGTATTCGATGTTTTCTCCATCTATAACTGGGGCCTCCAATTTCTTTTTGGCCTCAACACAACGACACAAGTAATAGTTTGTTCCCTCTTCGTTCTCTTCATCTGCAATAACTGCATAAACATGCTCTGTATTGATATGTATAGAAAATATCTTGAAATTAGTCAACATTATGAATACACTACAAAGTAAGATAACAATATAGAATTTCAACAACTAAGCAAGTAGATATGCCACCTGGTTGAACTAGATCTTATACATGGTCAAAGTCGACCAATGATTCCATTTGTATCAGTTCCAATATCGTCGGAGGGTGATACATGTGAAGTGGGCTAAGATAACTTGTCAACCATTTTTCAAACCACTCCCCTGACTCACAATCATTCATGCCTTGCATTGTACATGAAGAACAAAAGCATGCCATCTTTCGTGTATTGATACTCCATGAACCTACATTTGAGCAAAGGAAAGAGTGTAGCTCACTCGATCTTGTTAGTGTACAACAGCCCTCATATGATGTAATGTTAGTATCATCCATCAACCAAAAAAATATACGAACTAAAGACATACCTTCATTATCTGGACCCATCGAAGCATTAGGATATGTGTAGGATTATCATGGAAAAAATAGGCCCTTAAGTGGCAATGAAAATTCAGAAAATCAGAGTTAGGCAACTTGACGTAAAAATTTGAATAAGTTATCTATATTATTTCAAAAATATGTAAGAATAGAATCTATAGAAAATTGAATGTAGTTTCTAAACTACTAGGTTTTTTTTTTTTAAATCTATTTGGTGAAAATTTCAAATTTCAATGCAGTAGTACTTAAATTTCAAGGAAAAAATAAGTAGGTGTTTGTCTGACCACCCTAACCACTATAAAATGATAATATTTTTTTATTTTATTTTAGATATAAGTAGAGGACTTATGTCCCAATGTGATGCATATTTTTTTGTAATTTTTTTTCAAGTAAATAATTAATTATGAATTTTTTATTACAACTTTTAAAAAATATAAAAACTCATATGTTTGACCAACTTAACTTGGTCAAAGTTTCATGAAATTCCTTCTTTTTTTTAATCCTATAGTATGTCAAGCATAGAATGTGACGCATGTTTCGGATTCAAAAAATGTGATATTGTTTGAAAGCTATAGATGTTTTTCAATCATCCTATCAATCAAGACTTTAGTCGTAATTCAAATAGAAAATGAATAATAATTATTTATTAAATTCAAAGTAAAGCATAATTTATATTGGTGGAAATATGAGAATCTCCTTTAAAAACCCTTTTTGTTTCATCAATTTTGGGTTAAAAAAAAGTCATCAGCCACATGGGCCATCATATCACTTACATATCGCCACTTTTTGGCCCATCATGATCCTACACATACCCATTACACCACTCGATGATTGATCTTGCATCTATCAAATTTGCACTGTCTTTATACTTTAACTCTTCTTGTGCTAATGCTCTTTTCATGCATGCTCTTGCACCATCATGCTCCCCCTTTCCATGCCCAACCTCACAAAAGTTCCACATATGTTGAACACCTATAATGACATGCATCCTACACAACCAGTAGAACATGTGCAAGTTCTTTAACTCTATTGCACACTTATCTGACCATATTATATGTCGATTGTATGCTATGCCCCTCTGAGCCAAACCACTGTAGAACATTTGGAAGCAGCCTTGCACAACCTCTAGAGAATGTGTGCGATCATCACTAATGTAAAAGTGGTACTCCCTCAATACCTTCCTTTGGTCCTCTATACTATCAGATGCATGAATGAATGTTATGTGCACAAATATCAAAACCTATGTGGAGTTGTAATACTGTGACTACACCTCACGTTGTGGCTATAGAGTTTAGTTCTCTACAAAGTCAACCACTGATACTATGTTGCCAACTAGAAAGGTGTCCTTGCATAGCTTGAATTGCATGTCCAACCATCAGGCTCTATGGGTATGCATTGCATACTCAGATAGTATATTTTCATGAAACATGGACATAAACTGATACATTGGAATCTTCTCAATAACCAAATCACACCTTTTTTCTTGAGACCCATCTTTTGTAGCATATGCCACTATTTTATACCCGAACTCTACTAGTTTTTGTCCCACCTCATATGTGTTTTCCATATGTTGACATATTGGCATGCCTTGGAAGCCACTGCAAAGCTCACATGAACCATCCAAGAATGTTGTCTTGTAGAATATTTGGCCATCCTCTATTTCACATAAAGTAATTGATAAGAACTCTCTTCAAGATTTTTGTGGGGCTTCTATGCCACAATCCTGCAAAACATCGTTAGTATGCAAATGTAAACATATAGAATGATAAAAATCATAATGGTTAGAGAATTCAATAGGTAGTCTACAACAACAAGTAGTGCGTGTTTGATTTATCTTGACATAAAAAGGTTTAAGCATTTCAAAAAATCTTTGACAAATACTAATTTGAGGATAATCATTTTGAAATTTATGAAAGAATTGGGTTTGAGTCATATCTAAAAAATGCTTTGGATGTGGCTCACAGTTCCGACTACCGATTCTCCTTCTTACCACATCCCTTTGATTTGAAGATGGCCTTGTGTTATTCTTCAAATAATCTTCAATTAGTGTTCTCAAGGCTTCAACAACTTCTTTATATTTATGTGGTAGTCTCCCCGAGAATATCCATAATTCATTTGAATCGGTACCCCTCAATTCTTTTCCGCCTTTCAACAGCTCTTGATAATTTTTTCTACTAATTCTCATTTGTTCACTCGTCTTTTTAATGAGACAAGTTCTCTTTGTTTGATAGCTTACCAAAGTTGATGTAATGACATGTCAGGTGACATTACTATCCTTTGAGCGTGAGGTCCTACCCACACTCTCATAAGCATCCATTAGATTCTTCACAATAGTGTTTTCACTTGATGCATTCGATGTTCTCAACCCAAGAGTCTTCATGATGTTTCTATACTTTACACCCTGCATCATTTCAACAAATAGTTGGCATCTTACGGTCTCATTTAGCCTTTCAAAGAAGAATTTCCAAATCTTATTAGCATATCTTCTACAAGTACGTGTTGAAATATTACCTTCCATGTGCTGCAAAGTATCCTCATCAATATTAATCAAATACTTTGGCTTTCTACATAATATTCTAGGTGGTATTCTCCTAGGTACATACATCTCAACATTAGGAATTTCATCAATATTTAATTGAGGTGGACTAGATTGTGTACCTTCGATCGAGGGTGGAGTAGAAGACATACCTTGAGGTTCATGTGGAGATGATGGCATACCTTCTTCATCAAATCTGAGTGATGATGTACTCTCCACTTGAGATGTGTTGGATGGTGTCCAACAATATTCATTTGTGGTAGATGGTGTCCCTCCATATTCACTTGTGGTAGATGGTGTCCCTCCATATTCACTTGCGGTAGATGGTGTCCATCCATATTCGCTTGTGCTTAATGGTGTCCCTTCATATTCACTTTTCATAGAGGGTGTGTCTCCAACTACGATATTCAAATATGTCATACCATGATGCTTTCGCATTCGTGCCTTTTGTACTACCAATTCCTTTTATCTTTTTGATAGTTGAGGTTCCTCTTAAATTGGCTTGTTTTTGTCAATCGTTTCTAATTTATTCTTTTCACAATATGTTGCCACCCGATATCTCTCCTTTTGTTTGAAGGTTTCATACTCTTCGTCTGTTGGTTTCTTCCTTTTTTTTTTCTTCGGCATGGAAGATAATTTTACCTATACCATGGTAATGAGACTAATATTAGTTTCTAAAAAATGTATCCATTCAAATAAATCAAAATATATGTCATTCAAGGCTTCATAAAGAATACTTACAATCACCTTGTACAAGAGTATTTCTAGCATAGACAAAGGTCACATAATTTTTTTCAATAGAATGCCTTAAAGAGATGTGGTAATGTGGCATGCCATGATTACAAGATAGGCTCAAAATGGAATCATGGACAATCCATGTGGTATGCACATCCATAATAAAGGATTCAGAAATGATGTTTTATTTTACTTCCTTATAACTTATGTCATATATATGTGTATACAAAATGTGGAAGCATGCATGGTGTAGGAGCACTATTGAATGTTTAAATTGGCCTATTCCACTCATTGTGATTATTGTAATTGGTGTAATGGGCCTGCATCATCGATAAATAGGTGAGGGAATGTTGTTTGTGTGCATGGGAGGTCTAAAAGGGTGTTGGGCATGAAGCCCTAGAGTGAAATTTTAAGTTTTCCATGAGATTTTGAGTGGTTTTGATATGCTAAACTGTGTTTAGTGTTGGGGAAGCATGGTTTCTTGTTGAATTGAGTTTTTTTGGGCCATTTTAGACCTATTTGAAGTATTCATACAATTGTATGAGGGTTGGATGAGTGTTTTTCAAGAAACCCCTAGTTTCTTGGGTAAAAAGGAGGGTTTTGTGATTTGACACTTTGGTGAGTGATTTTCTGAAAACAAATGGTGGAATCCTTGGTTTGATAGCATATAGACTACTTCCCAATGTATTTTGGTGTTTTGGAAAAGGATTTAAGAGAAGTTCCTTTGTAAAAGAGGCCTAATTTGAGGCCTAGTTGGTGTAGAAATCCTGTTTTGATGAAGTTGTAACAAAGAAGCCTATTGTGGCTTGTTGATGTGTTATTGTGTGCCCTGTTGAGACTTTAAGAAGGTTCAGGTCTTGTTCTAATAAGACCTTCTCTAAAATATATACTTGGTTGAGTGAGTTAGCTATGCTACAAGGATGACTGTTGAATTGGTGAAAGTGAAGAATTTTATGAATTGTTGTTGTTGGTTGATTTTGTGTTGAGTTGTGTTATAGTGAAAAGGTTGATTGTTTATGTTTGGAAACTGTTTAAAATATTTTGGAAAATATGTCTCAATGCTTGGTAGAAGTTAGAAAGGCTAACTTGTGGAAAAAAAAAATTTGAGCAAAGTGGAATCCTTGTGCAAAATGATGTTATAATTGGAAGAATTAAAGAGCTTGATGGATCAATGGTTTGTGAATGTGTATTTGGTTTATTTCAATCAATAACATTCTGATTACAAAGCATCTTTTTGTCATCACACACACAGAACCAGGAGAATATGCAAAATGTGGGCCTTGAGAACACGAGTATATTGAGTTTTTTTACTATTTTTAGTGCAAGACAAAATGTGTGTGTGTTATAACACACTCATGTTATAACGCACTCACATTATAATGCACTCATTTTATAACACGCTCACATTATTTATTCCTAAAATAGCCATATCTCTACTTCTTCAAAACGTGCTCGTGCTATGTGAAAGATTTTTTTTAATAGATTTATTTTCTCTCTCTTTGTCTATACCCTCTACCCTAATTATATATCTCTCCTTGTACCCTTATAGTAGAGGAGATAGAGGTGAGTGTGTGTGTGAGAGAGACAGAGAGGTAGAGGGAGGGAGAGGAGATATATATAGTAGAGAGGGAGGGGGGTTGAGGGTTTTAGGGTTTTAGCGTTTAAGGGCTTAGGGTTAAGGGTAGAGGGTTAAGGGTTTATAGTTTAAGGGTAGAGGGTGTAGGGTTGAGAGAGAGAGAGGGAGAGAGAGGGAGAGAGAGAGAGAGTAGGAGATATGGATATAGAGAGAAAGGGAGAGGGGGGGAGAGTGGGAGAAAGAGAGTGGGAGAAAGAGTGGGGAGAGGTGGGAGAGAGGGAGAGAGGGAGAAAGAGAGGAGAGGGAGGGAGGAGGGAGAGGAGAGTGGGAGAATGAGAGAGTGGGAGTGATTGAACAAAGAGAGAGAGACCTAAGAGAGGGAGAAGGGGTAGGAGGGATAGATTTGAGAGAGAGGGAGGGAGTGGGAGAGAGATAGAGAGTAGAGGGTTAAGGTTAGAGAGTTAAGGGTTTATAGTTTAAGGGTAGAGGGTGTAGGGTTGAGAGAGAGTGGGAGAAAGAGAGAGTGGGATAGAGGGAGAGAGAGAAAGTGGGAGAGATGGAAATAGAGAGGGATGGAGAGAGGGGGAGAGTGGGAGAAAGAGAGAGTGGGATAGAGGGAGAGAGAGAGACAGAGAGAGAGGGAGATATGGAGATAGAGAGGGATGGAGAGAGGGGGAGAGTGGTAGAAAGAGAGAGTGGGAGAGAGTGGGAGAGAGTGGGAGAGTGGGAGAGAGAGAGAGTGGGATGGAGAGGGAGAGTGGGATAGAGTGAGAGAAGGGGAGAAAGAGTGAGAGAGGGGGAATAAGAGGGAGATAGGGTAGGAGGGAGAGATTTGATAGAGAGAGAGAGAGAGGGAGTGGGAGAGAGATAGAGTTAATAGTTAATATTTCAAGGGTTAAGGGTTAAGGATAGAGGGGAGAGAGATAAGAGTGAGAGAGAGAGAGAGACCTGAGAGAGAGAGGGGTTATGAGGGAGAGTCTCAACCCTTAAACCCTCTACCCTCTACCAATAAACACTTAAACACTCAACCCTTAAACCTTAATCCCTCAACCCCTATACCCTCTTAATCCCTCAACCCTCAACCCTCAACCCTTAAACCCTAATCCCTCAACCCCTATACTCTCTTAATCCATCAACCCTCAACCCTTAAACCCTAATCCCTCAACCCATATACCCTCTTAATCCCTTAACCATCAACCCTTAAACCCTTAAACCCTAATCCCTCAACCCCTATACCCTCTTAATCCCTCAAACCTCAACCCTCAACCCTTAAACCCTAATCCCTCAACCCCTATACGCTCTTAATCCCTCAACCCTTAAACCCTAATCCCTCAACCCCTATACCCTCTTAATCCCTCAACCCTCAACCCTCAACCCCTATACCCTCAAATCCCTCAACCCTCAACCCTCAACCCTCAACCCTTAAACCCTAATCCCTCAAACCCTATACCCTCAATCCTCTACCCTCAACCCTCTACCCTATAAACCCTTAAACACTCAACCATAAACCCTAAAACCTCAACCCTTAAACCCTCTAACCTCTTCCCTCAATCCTCTACCCTCTACCCTCAACCCTAATCCCCCAACCCCTAACCCTTAAACCCACTTAGTAAACTCTCTACCCTAATCCCTCTACCCTCTTGACCCTTAATCCCTTAACCCTCAAACCCTATTCCCTCAACTCCTATACCCTCTACCCTATACATTGGACCCTCAGCCCTAATCCCCTAACCCTATACCCTCAATCCTCTACCCTTAACCTTAAACCATCTACCCTCTACCCTATAAACCCTTAAACACTCTACCC
>CM021106.1:369547331-369567764 GCA_007115665.2 Sequoiadendron giganteum
CAACCTTCAAACCCTAAACCCTCAAACCCTAAACCCTCAACCCCTAAACCCTCAACCCCGATACCCTCTACCCTATACATTGGACTCTTAACCCCAATCCTTCAACCATATGTACCCTCAACCCTAATCCCTCAACCCTATACCCTCAACCCTATACCCTCAACCCAATACCCTAATCTTGCAACCCTACAGGTCGTCAACCCCTATACCCTCTATTTACAACCCTCTACCCTATAAATTGGATCCTCGACCCTCATATATCTATGTCCCTCCCTCCTCTTCTCTACTTCTCTCTATCCATCCATCCCTCCCTCTCTACCCTAATCCATCAACCATAAACCCTTAAACCCTTAAACACTCAACCCTAAACCCTCAACCCTCAACCCTTAAACCCTAAATGCTTAAACCCTCTACCCTCTACCCTCTACCCTCTACCCTCTACCCTCTACCCTCTACCCTCAACCCAATACCCTCTACCCTAAACCCTAATCCCTCAACACTAATCCCTCAACCCTTACACCCTTAAATCCAAGAAAAATATCTACCCTAATCCCTAAACCCTCAACCCTTAATCCATCAACCCTCTACCCTCAACCCTCAACCCTTAAACCCTGATACCTCAACCCCTATAACCTCTACCCTATACATTGGACCCTCAACCTTAATCCCTTGACCCTATACCCTATACCCTCAATCCTCTACCCTCAACCTTAAACCATCAACCCTCAACCCTCAACCCTTAAACCCTCTACCCTTTACCCTCTACCCTATACATTAAACCCTCAATGCTCAATTATCAACCCTCGACCCTTAATCCCTCAACCCTCAATCCTTAAACCCTAAACCCTCAACCCCTATACCCTCTACCCTTTACATTGGACCCTCAACCTAATCCTTCAAACATATACCCTCAAACCTATACCCTAAACCCTCTACCCTCAACCCTAAACCCTTAACTCTAAACCCTTCAACCCTAAACCCTTAAACCTTCTACCCTATACCCTCAACCCAATACCCTCTACCATCGACCCTAATCCCTCAACCCTCAACCCTTAAACCCTAATACCCTATAAACCATCAACCCTATAGGTCCTCCACCCTAATCCCTCAACCCTAGGTCCTCCACCCTAATCCCTCAACCCTATACCCTCAACCCTTATCACTTTCTCTCTATCTATACATATCACCTCTCCCTCCCTCCCTCTCTCCTACCCTCTAATTTTTTCTATCTACCCTCTCCCTTTTTCTACGTACCTCTTGTTCAATCAATCCCTACCACCCTCTCTCGCTCCCTCTATATATCTCTCTCTATGTCCCTCCCACACTCTCCCACTCCCTCTCTCTCCCTCTCTCTCTCATGTCTCTCCCTCCCACCCCCTCTCTCTCTCAAGTCTCTCCCTCTAGAAACCTACCTAGGTAACTCTCTCTCCCCTCTCTATCTATCCCTCCGACCCTACCTAGATAAGTCCCTCTCACTCCACCCCCCTCTTTCTCTACCTCTATCAGGTCACTCCCTCCCATACCCTCTCCCTCTCTCAGGTCTCTCACTCACACTCCCTCTCACTACCTATCTCTCAATTATCTCCCTCTCACCCCCCCTCACACTCTCAAGTCTCTCCCTTTGTCACCCTACCTACATAACTCTCTCTTTCTCTTCATCTCTCTCTCCCCCTTCACACTCTCAAGTCTCTCCCTTTGGCACCCTACCTACATAACTCTCTCTTTTTGTTTGTCTCTCTCTCCCCCCTCTCTCTCTCCCTCTCTCTCAATTATCTCTCTCCCACCCCTCATCTCTCTCTCTCCCTCCCTCTATCCCTCCCACCCTGCTAGTCCTACTTCTCATCAGCCCTTCTGCTCCTCTCATAAAAGATCTCACTTCGCCTCTCTCTCTCTCTCTCTCTCTCTCTCTCTCTCTCTCTCTCTCTCTCTCTCTCTCTTAAAATTCTCCCTCCCTCTAAAGACATATGTAAATACATACATACTTACATGCATACAAGCATAATACATATGTACATACAATCCTACATTCATACAAGCATACATACATACATGTGTCAATATAATCCTACATACATATAGGCATACATACAATATACACGCTTTATTACATACAGACATACAAGCATGCATACATGCATACATACAAACATATAAATATATCAGCATATATTCAATAGAGTGGAATTTAACATAAATGAAGACTTAACGTGAGCACATTATAACATGCTCACATTATGTCTTGGTTGACATGTTTCCCGCGGAAGCAAAAATTCATGTTAAAACTGAGATATAACGCGAGCGCATTATAACGAGCTCACATTATATCTTGCTTTGGGAATCCCCAAGCCTTAGGATTGGTATTTGGCTTGTAATACCAATCCAAAGGCTTAAAGGGCATTCCCAACAACTAGAGATGTTTTTTTTGCAAATTCTACAATATTTTACATAATCGAGTTTGTGCTCACCATCAGGATTGCACGTCATTCAATATCAAAAAAATCAAACATCTAGGTAATGTTACGTTCTCTCTTAGCTATACAACGATGTAATTTTTTTCACTTTCTAAAAATTTTAAGTCTTTCATCCATAATTTATTTTGTTTGTATGTCTTTTTTTTGCCAAAAAGCAGTGTTTGGTGTTTTTTTGTTATAAATTAACCGCTCATCAAATTTTCAAATAAATTACTTTTTTAGAAACTAGACTCCATTCTACAATTTTTTTATAAAAAAAATCAATTATTTCCCAAAATTTGTTGGGGTAGCACGGCCAAAATTATGTTTTCAAGTTGTTTCCAGTTTGAAAATTAGTAAAAAATCAAATATTCATTAAAAAATTATCAAAAAAATCGTGCATCAACTACATACTATTAGCTAACTTCTGACCATAGAAATTTTTAAAATACTAATAAAAAGTACACTGTGCTAGGGTCGTACAAGAGTTGCTATGTTATGTTTTTTCTGACAAAAACAAAACCAATTTGTGTACATCACTCATTTGAACCCCTTAATCTCAACCATTTTAAAAGTAAATTAGTAGTTTAGAAAGTAGACTTGGAGCACTTTGATCCTTGTTTTTGTTTCATCTCAAAATTTTGAGTGTAACTATCCTCAATTTCACGTCCAAGGTCAGTATTTCCTGATTTCAAAAAAAAGGTGTCCACTTAAGTCTCCTTTTTGGGAACCATCTTGGTAAACTTACCCACGCATAATTTATCCATTCGATCTCTCCATGAATTTTGATGAATCTTGAATCAATTTTTCTAACAAGGTTATCTAAGGTTATAAAGAAATCCATATTTATTTATCATAACATTATCACACACAATGGAGTAAGACTAGGCATATTTTTGTTGAGGTGAAATTAATATTTGTTTCATTTACTTTATGTGTGCACATGCTTCATTTAATTAGGTTATTTGATTAATGAATTGGGTTTATTATTGATTTATTCTCATTTCATGTTTTAGTAATTTTATGTCCTCTACATTCTAGCACACCTAATGGGAACCACATCCCTAAATTTAATAGTTTGCATTGAGTTTCCATATCTTTTTAGGTCATAGTTGTAGAGTATCACATTCAATCCCAAAATAGTAGTTTTGACTACATAATATTTCTTTTGACAAGATAGTGGAACTTTTGACTATAGAATGGTGTATTTGATTAGCACAGTGGTACTTTTGATATATGTTTCGATGCATCCAATTTATGTTTGATTTATATTTACATGTGTAAGTTAGTAGAATGACGCTTTTGATAGCATAGTGGCACTTTTGACAGTACGAAAATTTTCACGGTTAATATAATGCATTTGACAAGTATAGTGGCACTTTTGATAGTTACTTTTGTTAGTGTAAATAGTGTCTTTATCCATCTAGATAAGATATCACCTTTCTAGGATTGACCTATTCATAGCTAGCTTAAGTTTACTTAGGCTATTTCATACTTTTGTCTCACTTTATAGCATTGAGACATGTGTCCTCATCACTTGGGACACCTATTGACACTTTCTCACACACTTTTCAAGTGAGATCAAAAGTGTTCCATATTTGGAGGGGTAGTGATTCATTTTCTTCTACCTTCTCACCTCCTTGTCTTCCCTATATATGTAAGACTTTCTCATTGTATTTTACACTCTTAATTTTATATTGATAAACATACTATTGTGCTCATATTTTCACTTGTGGAAGGTTATCAATTCAAGCTCTTTGATCTTGGCATTCTCCAACATGGTATCAAAGCCATGAGAGCACATTTATTCTTGCATGAAGGTGATATTTGCACGCAACCCTATAATCGGAGCACCGTAGAGCCATTCTAAAAATTGGGTATTGATTTATTTGTTTTTAGTAATTAATTAATTCAAAACACTAGTGTATGCATATTTTGGTACTTTATTTTTGTTGAAGACGTTTTATTTTTGCATCAAATATATATCTTTTACACATTGAATAGAAAAACTATTTATGGGGTTTGTTTGTAGCAACGAAAAACAATTTGGGTATCTATTAGTTTTTATAAATAGTAATCTAATCTTGAAAAAATGTTGTCAAAATAGCATAGTGTGAACATTTTCCCTACATATTGAAGTTTTTTTTTTATCAAATTGTATCTTCAACAAGTTGGAAAGAAAAAAAAATCAGGGTTTTGATTGTAATGTCAAAAAAATAGGTATTTATTAGATTGTTCATATAGAAAGTAGATTTTGCAAATTCTAAATCAGAAGTGTCCAAGCTATTGTTGATGAAAAATAAAATATTGTAATAACTTTTGATCAATAGAAATTGAGTTTTTTTTCTTCAAAAGTTAATTTTTTTTCATTTCCAATCCATTGGACTTACTTAAATTGTAAAAATAACTAAATTATAAAGTACCAAATTTTGGGGGGCTCTAAAATATTGAATCAAGAGGGTGTCTTTTGTTGTGCCTTTGATAATTTCCGCGAGTCGTGTCTAAATGAACACTTTCACATTTCCCTTAAGTTTTTTTCTGCCCACACTTCATTTTTTCTTTAGATTATAGTAATCATGTCTCCAAATGCATAGAAAATTATAAGTGATTATTGTAAGAAGAAAATACATACGTCCATAGATGAATGCATGTTTATAAATCTTGATGACTTGGAACTTGGAAACTTCATAAATTATAACAACTTTGCATTAAAAATGGAATCAACTTGTCAGATTCTTCTAAACTAACACAAGTGCAGAAACATCAAGTCTCATACAGATATCTTGTGAGACATCACCATCATTTAAAGATAAACAATGTAGTCTGATGGCATGCATTTTGATCTCATCAACTAATGCTACTTTAAAATTGAGATTTTCTTCCTTAAGAACTTCTATAGATCCAATCCACCAAGATATTGTCCTTTTAGATCCACCATATTGGAACATATTTCTACCAGATATTAAATCTTTATTTGTAGAATCCCACCTTTCATATTTGGATGACACTATTGAGGACATTCATCTCCTCTATGATTTCATCTTAGATGAAGTTGCATCACCATTTCTGATCTTTGGATTTGTCTCTTGTCTTGCCTACATTAGCTTCTATCATGATAGATTGTGCAGAATCACAATGTATAGACCAATAAGATGAAGATGGTATAAAATGTAATTATTCATATGTATATTGAAAAAGGATGATTGATTTGGTTTAATGGCATCAAGGTTTCTCATGTTCCTAAATCTTCAATATTAGTATACTCATGCATGCATATTTGAGAAAATTCAAGTTTTATTTAGAATGATCGAGAATCCTTAGGTCAAGAACAAAATAATAAATTGAGAATTTAATCTTTCATAAGGAAAACTATGGATTTAGTTTTCCTAGTGGTCACTAACCATGAAAATTTGATACAAGATTTTACGTAGATTTGAATTAGTTTTGGGTAATAAATAGCCACACATGAGAATCTGGGCCCTCTTGATCTACATCTCCATGTCATTGGGTTTATGTCTTTTATCATTTTTATTTTTTGTTATAGGATTAGGTTTCTTTGTCCTTTTCTTATATCTAATTATTTAATGTTATCTTATTCTTGTTCCCTTCCTCCCATATCTCATCTATGGCTTTGGTCTATGCATCCAAGGATAGATTTTGGTTTCTTATTATACATGCAAGGGATACACATCCCTAACTATAGTCAATGTTGGCATGTGCCCAAAATATTAAAAATAATTCTACCTATTTTCCCTTGAGCTTTATTTAATTATCTATCAATATAAGTTCCCTATTTTTATTGATGTCATTCTAATATGCCTTTATTTTCCCCCAATTTGAGCTCCAATGTTTCAATGGAAATAGTGTATTTATGAACATGTGATAATATTGAGCTCCAAATATCAATGAGCATAATGATATTATTTACAATATTGATTAGGGCCATGGTCAAGATCATATCTTATGTTAAGATATTATTGGTTGTGTGGCATAATGAATATGTTTAAATGGCCTTTACATTATATTAGATCATTTTTATCAAAATCCTCTTAATTTTTTATTATTTTATCATATATCTTGGCTCCATGGGCCATTATATATATGTTCGTGATTTTTTATCGTTAGACCTCCTTGTTACTAATATGGTGCTTGGTGTTTTTTGATCCATATTGATCAATTCCTTGTAGGCCATCCTAAAGTGGTTCATCCTTTATCATTCACTCGCATTTCCTTGAGTGGCATTACAAAAATATTTTCATTGGTATGGAATGTGTTTGTGGTCCCTAAGATTTCTTTCCATTTGATTTGGTTGTATTCATTGATTCATTTGATGGTGTTAGTGTAATTGGAACAATCTTGGATTGTGTTAATAATTTTCTTATTATTGGGAGTACATGATATGTAGGATGTGAATGTCATGGAGAGTCCAATGTTAAACAAAGCTTTATGAACTCTAATAGAATATGTCATGCCTATGTTTCCCTATCAGAAAATTATCTTCCATGTCATCTATGATGGATCTCCTATTTTTTTTCTTATGGACTTGAATTAAATCAACTTTTTTTAATGATGTAGATTCACATAGTGGTTCCAATAACATAGAACATAATGGTGATATTATAAAATGGGAAAACCTTTTGATCTATAGATGAGTTGTAAAATAATACATCTTATGCAACCTCCCAAGGTGTCATAGGTCTTGTTAATTATTGGATTGCAAGGTTCATTAGAGGAACAATGTGATCAATAGTCCTCATAGACCCTTTGTGCTCAAAATAGATATATTAGGCCTGTTAGTGTAATTAATATTTAATTACACTTGCATAACTTTACTTAGGTTGAGCTAATTTTAGGTCAACATTAGGGTTGCATACTTTGCTTTTATAAAGCAAATCATCTCATTGTAATATTGAATTCCTGAATATATCTTTTTGCACATTGACATGCAAAGCTCTGCTTTTTTATGTTTTCTCTTATGTGGAAGGTGTTTAGGTTTGCATGTCTGATCTAGGGTTTCTAACATGGTATCAGAGCCAGATCTGCTGCAGCTTGTTCAGTTTTTGAAAGGATTAGATATCTAGGTTTGGTTGCATCAGATCTGTGTTTGTTTTCTAGTTTTTATTTGGAATAGAGGGTTTTTTTTTGGTGCACTTTGAGCTCAAACGGACCTCACCGTTGAGCTCGCAGCATCCAAAAACCCCTATTTTGATATAAAATTCATCAAATTTGGCTTCACGGTGTTAGATCTACGAGGGTTTGATGTTTTTTTGAGGGTTCCTGATCCAGAGCGTACCTGCAATTTTGGAGCAATTTCAACCCAAACGGACCTCACCATCGCATTCAGAGTGCCCAAAAACCCCTAAATCGACTGTCAAATCGTCGAAATCGGACACAGTGACTCCGGGAGGCAAAATTTTTTCATTTCTGGGTCGTACGGCCTGGTACGGCACGCAATCCGAAAAAAAAATTTAAAAATCACAGAGTTATGGGCGCCGCCGTCAGTTAACCGCTAGCGGTTAAAAACTAGCGGTTAATGCTAGCGGTTAATGCTAGCGGTTAGCCTGACCACCAGGCTTAACCTTCAAACCTTTTTGGAGCAGTTTTGGTATTTTGGTCATAACTTTTGCATACGAACTCGGTTTTTCGAAAACAAAATATTTTCGGAAAGCTGGTTCCGAGCCCGTTCTGATGGTGTATGAATTTCTTCAAAAATATTCAGTTTTCATGCAGTTTTTCGCAGTCAAAGTCAGATGATATTTTTGCACTCCGAGGGGCATAACTTGCTCAATTTTGCTCCGTTTTTCGAAAACGAATAGGCGTCAGAAAGGTGGTTCTGTGCTCTTTCCAGATCTACAGTTTATTTCACCAGAAAATTCTTCAGGTACTTAGAGATTTTTCTCTTACCAATTACTGCTTTTTATTGTTTTCTGGCTTTCAGTTTGTACTGGGGATTGGATTTTTGCATTGTGGGGGGGTGTTTTTTTCTTGCTTTCTGTCATCTACATAAGAAAACCAGAATCTATAAACACCAAAACAAAACAAACAAACCCCTTCTGCATCTTCTGTCTAGTTCTGAAAGACCACTAAATAATAATAAAAAAAAAACACATTCAGAGCAGTTGAGGCACAGTTCACAGCATGGCCGACAGATCTATTGAGCTTCTCACACCGCATAATTATCACACTTGGAAGGGTCGCATGATGACACTTCTTCAGTCTCGAGGGTTATGGTCCTGTTTGGATGCGGTTCAGCCTCCATTGACTCGCGCCTTTGAGGTTATGCAGCACAGGAACAATATGGATCAGGCTATGGGATTGATTGCTTTACACATTTCAGACAGTCTCCTGTTTCATCTTGAAGGGTGTCTCACACCTAGGGCCTATTGGACCAAGTTTGAGGGACTTTTTGGCACTATCAACGAGTTTAGAGCATTGCAGATTGAGGCAGAGTTGACTTCACTTGTACCTGATTCTTTTCCCTCCATTGAGGACTTTCTGACGAAATTCAAACAACAAAGATCTCTTCTACAGGGTTGTGGTAAGGTTAAGACTGATACAGAGTGTATTTACCTGATTTTGTCAAAACTTCGTGGGAACTTTCAGATATTCTCATCTACCTTCCATTCCACTATGGATGCCTTGGGTGCACGTTTTACCATGCCTTCTTTTGAGGTGTTTTGTGATCGTTTGACACGAGAGCAGGCTAAGATATCACAGTTGGATGCTCTCACAGGATCACCGCACCAAGCATTGGTAGCACAGTCATATCAGGGGAAGCAGAAGCAGAAGCAGAAACAAAAACCACAGACCACAGAGCATTGGAAGGATTCTAGTTCACAGAAGACTTCTGATTCACCTTCTCCTAAGGGGGAATCATCGAAGAAAGATAGACCTAAGTGCGCTTATTGCACTAAGCTAGGACATGATGAGTCCAAGTGTTATGAGAAGAAGATAGATGGATATGCAAAACAGGTTTCAGATTTGACAGCTCTTCTTGAGAAGAACCATATTCATCACTCTTCTTCATCTACTTCAGCGGGTCTTCTTCTTCACCATCATTCCAGATAGATGGACAGGCCCCACATAAGGGTCATGCATTATGTGCAACCACCAGTTCACATTCATCTAGATGGCTACTGGATTCAGGTGCTTCACACCATATGGCATCTTCTCAGGACATGTTCTCATCTTTTGAGGCTGCATCCTCACCACACATATTGATGGGTAATAACACTTATATGAGTGTATGTGGGAAAGGTTCTATCGATATTGATGACGGTACATTCAATGATGTACTATGTGTTCCATCTTTGTCCACTAACCTTCTCTCCATCTATCAGATTGCTCACAGTGGGACAGGGAAGACAGTTGAGTTCACACCTGATTCAGTGCACATCAGAGACATTCAGACTGGCAACATTGTTGCAATAGGGATAGTTGATCATTCTTCCCGATTGTATGCATTCACACACTTTGGTCCACCATGCTTCCGCTGCGCCATTATACATGCATGTGCTTGGTGATTGGTTGGATACTGCCAACTCAGCATTATAGTGATTCCTAGCTCATGTATACATGTATGTGCTTAATCAATTTTATTGATCTATGAGGGCCAATCAAAAATATATATTTTTAGGATGTAACCTAGAGGTGATAACTAATATGATATTGGTGAATTTCATCCCATATTATGTATGATTAATATGGTCTTATAAAAATATCAAGGGTTCTTGAATAAGTGTATGCATTTCACATGTCTAGCTCATCTTTAAATGGATAAATGGCATAACATGTGGTACAATTCTTACCTAGGTGCATTAGAGTCTTGGTCATTGATCTTGTCCAAATCAATACATATCATCAATTTATGCAAACGTGTAGATAGTTCTCTCACAATATATTCATGGGATTACATGGGCCATACTAGCCTTATGTGCTCAGTCAATGGCTAGGGCCTAATAATGGTGCACTAACTATGTAAATATTGAGGTGACTAATATGACTACATGACTAAGTATAGAAATATAAGGAATATCTAATTTTATTTTTCTTAATTAGATAAATTTCATGATGATAGCTTGGAATAAATGAATACATTAAAAGTGCTTACTTAATGAGCACTAGCCAAGATCTCATATACATGGATCATTCTAGTGTTGAATGAATATTATAGAGTAAAACTAAGTGGATGAGTTGCATTATTGTAGGAATGTGTGTTCACCTACTTCTCATGCCAAACTTGATCCGAGGATGATTTCCTTTTCTATGCAATTTTACTTATTTTTGTTTATTTTTGTGTTAATGTGACTTATGGAAGAGTTTTATTGTGCCTCATAGTTCTAGTTGTGTTGCCAAAAAGTGTAGTCTTTGACACTTTTCACTCATTTGGACCCTTGCCTATGGATTTTGGACCTTTTTCAGCCTCTTTTTACCCCCCTTTTCCAAGCCTTGTGTCAAAGTGTTTTAAGGTGTTGCAATACATTTTCACACTTTCCTAGGCTTGTCATCACCAAATCAGCCCTTTCTTAAGCTATAATGACCCCTTAATGCACTTACAAGCCTTATTTTACTGTGTTTTGTGAGACAATCCCGACAAAAAATAATAATCACTCTTCAATCCTTGAAAACCAATGAAAATTGTCCGGGTGGACTAGGTCACCACCTTGGGAGACCTAGTCCCATATGGCATAAAATTCAAATTCAACTTAAACTTAATATTCTTTCAGGATTTTGTCTCTAAAATCCTAAGGTCGGCCTATATGGTGTCATTTTAGGAAAAATAGGGCATAACTTCTATAAATAAGGGTTATTCCCCTCATTTTTCCTCTTCTAAGCTTCATTTTTCTTCCATCTTCTCCTCTTCACCACTCTCCTCAAGCAAGCTAGGGTTTGAGTAGTCTAAGTCACCAAGACATCCCTCTCAAGAAGCATACAAAGGGCTAAATCCTCCATTGTTGCAACTCAATATCAAACATCATGGCAAGGTAACTAACTCCATTTTTCATACTTTATTTCTTTTTATCCTCATTTGATTTTATTATCTAAAAGGGGCTTGACCAAGGGAAGCCTCCATACTCTAACAATCAACATTTCTTCTTCCTTTTTTGTGTGTTTGTAGATTTAGGTATCTTGGAAGCCTAGAGATCATTCAAGAGTGGATTGAAAGCTTGTTGAAGACACCTCATTTTTTTCTAGGGAAAAACATCCATTAAAAGTCTCTTACAGTCTAAGAATCAAAGTTTCAGATCTAGACACTTGGAGAAGCGGAAAGTGCAGACAGAGACCTCCATATTCCACTTTCAGACTTCCCGAAAGGATGAAAGGGACTAGGTCATTTCTAGTGGTGACCTAGTCCCACTACACATGAATTTTAGGGTTTTATGTAGATCTAAATACCCTTTGGGTAGAAATGGGTTCTGACAGATTTTCACAAAAAAAGGACTAGGTCGCCCAAAATGGTGTAAGTGTCCTCATCTTTTGCATTAGTTTTTCTAGGATTCCAAACCTCCATGCCATCCCTCTTCAACCTCTAGGTGTAAACCTTTAATTTCATAACTTTATGTTACAGTTTGTTTACATTTCTTAGTTCATTTGCATATCATAGTGTGTTCTCCAGCACTTTACATTTATTAGGTTTTACATTACTAGTTAGTTTCTATTTTCCATTTACAGAATTTAGGGCATCCCACACACATCACTTTAATTTTGATCCCCCTTTGAATGAACACCAAGAACACTTAGTGTGAAAGAGATTCATTTCCTAACCTAGCTCCTAGGTGGAAAACCCTAGGAGCCCATTGGGGAATCCTCTTTCCCTAAAATGCATTGTTTTTGGTGATTCATTTTGGTGAACCTGACATTCCTACCCCCTTCTTGTCTAATTTGGAGTGTATCATTTTCCTAGGATTAGTGAAAAGTGCATATAGATTGCATTTTTGCATCTTAGAACATTACACATCTCTGGAATTTTTCATTTTCATATTATGTCTGCATCACCCAATACAGAACCACCTGAATCCATAAAAATATTTTGTCAAATCTCAAAAAAATCACTAGGAGGACTAGGTCACCACCCTAGGTGACCTAGTCCCTTCAGGCTTCTAAAACTATCCTTTACAAAACTGAAAACCCTATTTTTATGCTTGTATTTTGTGCCATTACCTAACTGTATCACTGTGTTGTGTTTCTATAGCATGCATTTCATTAAATCTAGGATATATTAGCATATTTTATGCATTGCTTAAATTCCATTTTGCATTCACAACATGTCATTTTCGGATCATTGCATAGTGTACTCAATCAATTCTCTTCTTTGAAATCTGTAAATTGCATGTCATTTTAAGCCTTTACATTGTGTTTTAAGTTTACATAACTTTTGTTGCATTTTAAATAGCATTCATGGTACTTGTGGATAGCATTAGGTTATTTTCATTTTTTGCATTAGTTCCTAGATTAGTTAAATCAGAATCTTTAGAAAATGAAAACAACACTTTAACATCACATGCACCCACTCACACACTTAGAGATAGCACGCCCTTTAGTAGTGATGACTTAGACATGTTATATGAAGCCCTTGATGACTTCATCTCTCCTAGTTCATCCACTAAAGCTTTGACCGATGAGGATACAAGCATTGATAATCATGATAATCATATTTTTTTTTCTCTTGATATCTCTCCCATTGGTGACGAAGGTATCTTAGTGATAGCAGACACAACCATTGAGATTGTGATGATATTTCTTATCTTCCTCATCCTCCTTCCCCTTTGCAAAACATTAAAAAACACAATGAAAACATCATTCCCTTACCTAATCTCTATAACCATGACCCTGAAACTTGTTCTTCTCATATCCCTCCTCAATGCAATGAGGATAGGTCAGTGTTAGAAGATAAACCCATTACAAGTAATGAGACTCTTGACCCTCCCTTCCCAAATTCTCCCAACATTTGGGATAACCTATTTGATAACCATGGTGGTCCATCTCTTAATGCCTCCCCTCCTTGTGATGAAGCTAGTGGTGACCATATTAAAAGCTCTCCTACTAGGGTAGATAGTAGGGAACATGAGAATGAGACCTTCAAAAATCAAATAGAACCCTCTCCTCATCACCCCACCATTGTTAATCCCATCATTGATCCTTCCCCTACTTGTGATGAAGTCATTTTAGAAGAACCAAACCTTAAATTTCAAGAACATGAGGCTTGTAATTCTCCTAAAATCTCTCCTCCTAGAGAGGATATCATAATGAAAGACAAGGATAAGATTGATTATCCTTCCCAAGGGGATGTTAACATTATTCAACCTCAAATCATCCTTTATCCCCCTTCAAACAAACCTAAACCTGAATTCACTCTTTACCCGCCTTAGAATAATGTGTCGCAGCAACTGAGTTATAATACCATTGCTCATACACATTACACAAGAAACAACCCACAATACCAACCACCACCCTTGACATCCTTACCTTCATCCCCTCCCATTCTTCCTGTTGCCCCTCGCTTAAATTCACTCATTAGGGAGTATGACCTTGTCAACCAACTAAGGAATACTTCTACTAAAATATCTTTATGGGACCTTATCCAAACCTCCCCTCACTATCACAACATGATGCAGGAAGCCTTACAACAAATTCTTGACCCTTCTAATGTGCAAACAAATGACATATCAGCTATGATTCAAGGCTTGAAAACTGACATTCTTTTCCACCAAAGTGAGCTCCCTCCTTTGGATGTGCAACAACAATTTGAAGGCTTCATGATCATATCTCAATACAAACACATAGGGATCAAGAAAACCCTTGTTGATAATGGCTCTGTAGTTAATGTGTGTATTGTCAATCTCTTGGATAGGCTCCATATTGATAAATCAAATATTCAACCTACCTCCTTATCTCTCAATGGATTTGACAATAAAGGACAAAATCCGCTTGGTGTGATCACTTTGCCTCTTACCATTGGAATGGCCATATTAGACACACTAATCCATGTTATGCCCAATGATGTTTCATTTAACCACATTTCAGGCAAGTCATGGATTCATGCAATGAATGGAGTTCCTTCAACTCTTCATCGCAAGATGAAGTACATCTATAACAACAAAGTGTACATTCTTGACGTTGATCCTGAACCTTATAGTGTCTTACAACTTGATAAAAGCCACTCCAAGCCCTTCACCACTTCAACACCAACCAAACAAGTGGAACCCATACAACCAAAGTCCTTAGATGATGATTGGGTTTCCTTATACTTCACACCTCCTTTACTAGGAGAATCCAAGGTCACAAACACACACTCTGAAAAGGGAAACGTAGTCTTGTCAACACAAGACTCAGCTAATGCTTTGAAAGCATCCACCTCGACTACTTTAGACAAAGAAGCCAACAATGAACCTTCACCCAATCCAAAAGTGTTGAAAAATCTCTATGGAAAACTTTATGAGCTCATGAAACAAATTTGATATAGTGGAAAAGTGTGTGGTGCTAATGAACAAGGTATCTGCAACCCTATCAATCTTAACACGCAAACAACCAATCATGGTCTTGGATTTTTCCTTTCATCGAAATCATCAAGCCTTCCTCCAACATCAACCCTATCCCAAATTACCCTTCTAAACCAACCTTTGAAACCCACAAAGTACTCTTTGCTTAATGCCAATGTCACCTCGCAAAACACTAATGATTTAGATTTTACACACTCCTCCAAAGGAGTATACAAAATCTCACAATCTATAGTGCCTTGCGTAGGTATGACATCCTATACTAAGAAAGACCCTTCTTTGTTACACAACAAAGGAACACCTTCTCCCCTTGATAAAGAGGGTATCTTGTTGAGACTCCTCCAAGATCACTTGATCTCCCTTCCTCCCAGAACACAAGATAAATGTTCCAAAAAATATACCTTTTGTGCTTACCACCAAGTTCATGGTCATCACACTAATGAATGAAAGGCCTTGAGTTGTAAAATCTAACATTTTAAGGATTTTGGTGTTCTTCCTTATGTGGGGTCACCTCATTCCTCTAATTGATACTGATTTTCACTCAACCATGCATCTCATCAATCCTTTTGGCTCACTCTTGTCCTGCACTAAGTGGGGACAAGGGGTTAGTTATCCTCTTCCCTCATGTGTCACTTGTCATTGTCTCCTTTGACTTGTCTTTAACCTTTCATGAACATATAATAGCAAGTTTGGGATGTGGACGGCATGTCTTAAGTTGACTTGCATGTGACATACACCCCTTCTTCATGAAGTAGCTTATCGGAAACATATGACTCATCATAGGGCTCTCCGAACAAGCTCTCATGTCCTCTTCCTCTTCTACTTTAAAGAACTTGCTCACAGTATGGTGTTTAGAAATTCCTTTAAAGTGGGGGCATATATCACCACTCCCATTTCAATGTGTGATTTTATTTTTCTTGAGATTCCCTTTCTTGGAAACATTAGGTACAATGTTGCTTAGGATGAGACATCTTCATTTTTCCTCTTTTGCATACAAGATGAGTCCTTATTCTCTTTGATACAAGATGAGTTTGTTTGTGCTTTTCCTCTCTTGGAGACATTACACATGATTTTCCTTAAGATGAGACACCGGACGAACTAAGCAAAATCCCTTTGAACATTGCTTACATCATCATTTACAAATGCCATTTTCTTTTGTGGGGCCTTATCAAAGTTATCATGAGGTATAACTTTGGTATGGTTTGAGTGGGAAGCCCAACCAGCGACATGACTTTCCTCATAGCCACCTATGTGTGTGTGAGTACATACCAATTGTGTGCATGTTTCTCACCTTCTTTTGGGACAACTCACCCCACAGACGACCTGATGTTCTGTGGCCCCATAGTGAGCACATATTTTCACCTTTCCCTCTCTCTTTCTTAAATTTCTTATCATTGCATGATCCTACATCTCGTTTCATTGCATATCATTCACCCTTGAATGTTTCTCTTTCATTGATGTCTTTTTGACTTAGAATCTTGAATCCTAGGGGGCTTGACCACTTCCTTCTTCTTTTCCATTCTTTGCCATCTCTATTGGGCTACTTTAGTGTGAGTTTGAAGAAATTTCATCCTCTCACTAAAGTGGGGGCTAAATGTGTCACCAAAAAGTGTAGCCTTTGACACTTTTCACTCATTTGGACCCTTGCCTATGGATTTTGGACCTTTTTCAGCCTCTTTTTACCCCCCTTTTCCAAGCCTTGTGTCAAAGTGTTGTCAGGTGTTGCAATATATTTTCACACTTTCCTAGGCTTGTCATCACCAAATCAACCCTTTCTTAAGCTATAATTACCCCTTAATGCACTTACGAGCCTTATTTTACTGTGTTTTGTGAGACAATCCCGATAAAAAATAATAATCACTCTTCAATCCCCAAAAACCAATGAAAATTTCCCAGGTGGACTAGGTCGCCACCTTGGGTGACCTAGTCCCATGTGGCATAAAATTTAAATTTAACTTAATATTCTTTCATGATTTTATCTTTAAAACCCTAAGGTCGACCTATATGGTGTCACTTTGGGAAAAATAGGGCATAACTTCTATAAATAATGGTTATTCCCCTCATTTTTCCTCTTCTAAGCTTCATTTTTCTTCCATCTTCTCCTCTTCACCACTCTTCTCAAGAAAGCTAGGGTTTCAGTAGTCTAAGTCACCAAGACATCCCTCTCAAGAAGCATCCAAAGGGTTGAATCCTCCATTGTTGCAACTCAAGATCAACATCATGGCAAGGTAACTAACTCCATTTTTTCATGATTTATTTCATTGTCTCTTCATTTGATTTGATTATCTAAAAGGGTCTTGACCAAGGCAATCTCCCATACTCTAAAAATAAACATTTCTTCTTCCTTCTTTGGGTAAGTGCACCAATCTGTGACACAATTTTGGCTCTTAAGATGCCACTTTTTTTCTGAAATCAGCAAAATCTGATTTGCACGAGAAAATGAAGATAGTTACGCTCAAAATTTTAAGATGCGGCAAGAACAAAAGTTGAAGTTCTCTGAGTCTAGTTTCTAAGCTACTATTTTCTTTTTAAATTAATGAAGATTAAGGGTCTCAAAAGGGGGAGGGGGGAGGGGGGAAACAGATCCTATTTTTATCAAAAAAAATAGCATAGCGCCTGAGGGCTCCCCCCTTTTTGGTTAACTTTTTTTTAGAATTTCAAAAATCCAACGGTGAGAAATTAGCTAACACCATGTAGTTTATCCTCCTTTCGGATAATTTTTAAATGAATATATAATATTTTATGAATTTTCAAAGTAGACACATCCTGAAAAGATGAAATTTGAGCGTGCTCCCCCCCCCATATTTATTTTTTGCAAACTAATTGAAAACTGAATTATTTTTTTCATCATGTGTAGAATGGAGTCTAGTTTCAAAAAATTTAATTTGTTTCACGTTCCAATGAACATGTAAAAATCTATCCTAAACCTAGCACATGTTGGTTTTTGACCAAAAATGAAGGCATTTACAATAGAAGCCATGGATCAAAACCTTAACTAAATCAAAGTGAAAAAAGAATTATATATTTAGGTAGCTAAGAGAGAGGTTAACACTATCATAGTTTTTTTATAAACTTACATTGAAAGACATGCAAATGAGATGGAGAGCACGGACAAAAATATGAGAAAATTTGGCAAATCCTGTTAATTAACAAGTCCAAAACAGGCCATTTGGCGAGCACCAAATGGCCTACTTTGAACAAAACTAGAATTTCCCCTCTTTGGTGAACAACTTTGATAATGCTTAGAGTGCACAGTTTATGATCGTAGATGGATAGTCGAGGTTTTACCTTTCATACCTTCTCTAACTTGTTACTGTAACTGAATCTCTTTATCCCTATGAAGTCTTTATCTCTCAGGTCTCACTCCCTCCCACGCAACCTAGACTACTCTCTCAGTCTGATCCCCTCTCTCGGGTCTCTTTCCCTCCCAAATAGGTACCTAAATAAATCTATCTCACTCCAACCCCCTTTCTCACTCTCCCTCTCTCTCTCCCTCTTTGGTCTTTTTATCTCTCTCACTCCATCTCCCTCTCTTAGGTTGTTATCTTTCTCTCTTTGTCTCTCTCTCAAGTCTCTCCCTCCTAACCCCTCTCCCTCTCTTAGGTCTATCACTCACTCACTCCCTCTATCTCTCTCCCATTCCCTCTCTCACAATCACTCTATCTCTCTCCCTCTCTCTCTCACTCTCTCTCGGGTATCTCCATCCCCTCTCTCTCTCTCTCACACACACACACACCCTCTCTCTCTCCCACTCCCTCTCTCTCCCACTTTGTCTCTCTCCCTCTCTATCAGGTCTCTCCCTCCCACCCCCTCTCCCTCTCTCTCTCTCCCAAGTATCTTCGTCCTACCCCCTCTCCCTCTCACAGTCACTCCCTCTATCTCTCTTCCACTTCCTTGCTATCTCACTCCCTCTATATGTCTTCGTCTACCTATCCATCTCTCTCAAGTATCTCCCTCCCACCACCTCTCCCTCTCTCTCTCATGCCCTCTATCTCTCTCCCACTCTCTCTCCCTCTCTCTCTCTCAAGTCTCTCCCTCCCTCTTTGTCTCTCAATTCTCTCCCTTGTACCCCCTCTCCCTCTTCCAGGCTTCTCTTTGTCTCTCTCACTCACTCCCTCTATCTCTCTCCCACATCCTCTCTCTCTCTCACTCCCTTTATCTCTCTCCCTCTCTCTCTCTAAGATATCTCCCTCCCACCCCCTCCCACTCTCTCTCTCTCCCTCTATCTCATGTATCTCCCCCCACCCCCTCCATCTCTCTTGAATCCCTCTATCCTAAGTACTCCCTCTCCCCCAAGTACTACCTCTCCCTCCCACCCCCTCTCCATATCTCAAGTCTCTCTCTCTCTCCTTGTATCTCTCCCATCCCTCTATCTCTCACTCCCTCTCTCTCCTACTCTCTTAGGTATCTCCTTCCCACCCCCTCTCTCCCACTTTGTCTCCCTCTCCTTCTCTCTTGGGTGTCTCCCTCCCACCATCTCTCCCTCTCTCTTAGGTTTCTCCCTCCCACCCCCTCTCCCTCCCTTTGTCTCACTCTCTCTTTTTCTCTATGTCTCTCCCTCTCTCTCCTCCCCTCTCTCTCTCACTCCCTCTATCTCTCCCTTTTGTCTCTCTCCCTCTCTCTCCTCCTTCTATCTCTCTCCCTTTTGTCCTCTCTCCCTCTCTCTCTCACTCCCTCTATCTCTCTCCCACTTTTTCTCTCTCCCTCTCTCTCAGGTCTCTCCTTCCCACCCTATCTCCCTCTCTCTCTCTCTCAAGTATCTTTGTCCTACCCCATCTTTCTCTCTCTCTTTGTCAAGTCTCCCCCTCCTACACCCTCTCCCTCTCATAGTGACTCCCTCTATCTCTCTTCCACTCCCTCCCTCTCTCACTCCCTCTCTCACTCCCTCTCCCTATCCCTCTCTCTCAAGTATGTCCCTCCCACCTATAAGGAAACTCAGGTGCGGAAACAGCTTCCTACACTAATCTCTTAAGGAAAGTATGGTGCAAATTCGTTTTAAACCCTTAGCAATTTCAGATTCGTTAATCTACTTAACAATGATATTGCAGCAATATACCATACATATAGAAAATAAAGAATGACACAATGATTTACCCTGGGGAAAACCTTTCGGTAAAAAACCCCAGCACTCCAAAACCTACACAATGTATTATCTTCAACACAACGGTTACAACACACTTGCAATGCAAGTTCTTTCAGGAGATTTCCAACACTTGAAGACAAAATGCGGTAGCATCAAAACGTTCCAACAATACACTCACATCACACATCTTCGCAACCCTAAAAAATGCTTATATCATGCTTATATTAGTTGCCACATGTCTTCACCTGTCATTGAATCTTCCAGACATAGCTCTTACGTGTCATAGGAATCCGTCATAACCGTTTCAGCCATGATCTCCTTACACACAATTCAAGATGCCGACACATTAAGTGGAGTGACACAACAACATGCCAACTAGACATGTACACTCACACTTAATTAC
>CM021106.1:369567864-369584619 GCA_007115665.2 Sequoiadendron giganteum
TCTATCCCTCCTCCCCCCCCTCTCTCTCTCTCTCCCACTCCCTCCCTCCCTCTCTCTCACTCCCTCTATCTCTCTCCCACTCCCTCTCTAAGGTCTTCCCCCCCCACCATATAATTGAATAAATTCTTTCCCTCTCAAGTATGTTTCTCTTGGGTCTCACTCCCTCCTATGCTACCTACACTAATAAGTGTCACTCCAATGCCCTCTCCCACAATCCCTCTTTGTCAAGCCTCACTTACCTCCCACCCTACTTTCTTAGGTCTCTCCTTCCCACCCCCTCTCTCCTACTTTGACTCCCTCTCTGTCAGGCCTCACTTACCTCCCACCCTACTTTCTTAGGTCTCTCCTTCCCACCCCTCTCTCCCACTTTGACTCCCTCTCCTTCTCTCAGGTGTCTCCCTTCCACCCTCTCTCCCTCTCTCTCTCTTAGGTTTCTCCCTCCCATGTCCTCTCCCTCTCCCTCTCTCTCTCTCAAGTCTCTCCCTCCTACCCTCTCTCTCTCACTCCCTCTATCTCTCTCCCTCTCTCTCAGGTATCTCCTTTTCAAAACAACATATTTGGTGAGCACCAAATGTGTTTTACCTTGAAACAATAAAATAAGGCTTGACCCCGTGATTCAGGCCCACATTCTCGTGAAGTTGTCTGGTTCAGCACTTTATCTGAGTCAGAAACACCTTTTTTTATGCAGTTGACTTCATATTGTACCAATCTATGCTTGATCCATCACCTTTTTACCACCAATCTGCATGGTAGACAATGTAGAAGAAGAAATTTTGAAGTTTCTACATCATTTTACATTATCTGAGGTAATATATTCATTTTGGTAAATTGAAATATTTATATTTAGTATATTTGTTTTTTTTTGACAATATAAACTAAATTTGGTCAGAAAAGTTGCTAAAAGATGCAAAAGTTGAAGAGTTCAAGGGAGTTGGAATGAAATCAAAATATGTTTAATAACCTTCAATTCCTTGAAGAAGAGATTGTTGTTTGATTTGTACCTCATTTTTTATCAAGAAGAACGTTATTTTCTAGAAATTTATTGGTTTCTCTCACTTTTCTTGTTGTTATACAGTCTCTACGGACTCTAAGATGATATGAAACCAGTTGGATGTTGTAGATTAATGAATTAGCTTTCATTTTCATCTATTTAGAGGTTTTAACTCTTTGTATAGAGAAATTTATAATTTTTTTACTGTTGCTACCTACTTTCACAGTGTTCTTGGATTGAAGGGTTTCATTATGTAATTCGACCCATTACACTTTTTCTGCCTACTGTAACTTGTGGAATGGGTTCTCTAACTTTTAAAATACATGGCTAACCTATTTAGAATGTTGTGGGGTCAAGGTTGGGTGTTTGGGATGATGTTCTAGGACTATAGCAGGGTCTTTTCATGGTGAAAATTAGGGCTTCAAGTGGTGTTTTGACAAAATATGGGAAGGACTGTCCATGTAATGTATTATTCACCATGTACAGGGTTTGGTAAGTGTTTTTGGTGTTTTGTATGGGTCTTGCAGGTCCGGGAGATAGGAGTTTCATTAAAACCCCAAGTATTTTTCTTGAAATTGAGGGTTTGGTGTATTAGGGGTCTAGAGGTCTTGGACCTAAAAACAAATTAGGAAATTGGAGGTTTTGACACATAAAATACTTCTTTTTGAGGATTTTGAGTGAATATGTAGTGTTTAAAAGGTACTCTCTTTGTAAATTAGGCTAATTGAATAGCCTTTTCCAAGGTGGGTCTATTGGAATTCAATGTTGGTCCAAAGGAGTTGATGTTGGGGTTTACTTATGTTTTATAACTTGCAAATGGGTATCTTAATCATCCCTGATTTTTTCAAGTGTTTTAGAAAATCTTGGTGAAAAGGCCCTTGAACCGGGTTACCTATACTACAAGGGAAAGCTTGGTAGAAGTTGGGATTTTCAGTTGAACATCTGGTTTTGCTTTGGAATCTGATTCATTCTCATTGATTTGTTGTATTGAATGGTTTCCACCCCTCTCTGCATCAAAAATTGTGTTTCTTGGTAAGTTAAGTGATCAAGTTGTGTGTAAGTCTATTAAGAGCCTTCCTCTAAATCTTTGAACAAGTTCATTATGGATCCCTACATGTATTGCATCAGCCTCTAGGCACTTTGTCAACTCTTCAAACACACTCAAAATACCTACTCTAATATCTAACCCTACAGACATCTAACTCCATCATGTATGAAAATAATTGTGTAACATAGACATGTTTGATAATTCCAAACAGCTCGCTGCCTTCTTTCGTAAAATGCTTTGGTGTGTTTCATATTTAATGCAATGTAATCAGCGATATCAATATTTTTATAAAATGCATTACTTACTTTTGTTCTATGTGTGTTTGTGAACATGTAACATTGAAGGTCATGCCAAGGAAATGACCAAAGCCTCTAACACCAGAAGAACGTGCAGCTAGAAATGCAAGGAGAAGAGAATCAAAAAAATGTACCTCGTGAAGCAAAGGAATTGCAGCCCATACAGCCCCAAATTCCTGTGCAATATAAGAGAGATGTCAAATTGGAAAAACAAAGGGCACGAATGAGGAAAGTTCGTGGAAGGACAGGAATGGATACAAAAGTTGGGGGCACATCATCAACCATAGTTGAAGCTCAATGCACATCTCCAGTTGAAGACACATTGACAACAACATGTGGTTTTCCAGGTACATCGGAAATCGCATCTCCAATTGAATACAAACCATCAAAAAGGATTGCGTTTTGAAATTACATCAGCAAACACATCTCTATTTGAAGGCACTCCACAAACAACATCTCAAGTTGGAGGTACAACATCATTGACATGTCAATCTCAAGGTATTTCATCAATTGCACCTCCAATTGAAGGTACACGATCTATCCCCGATGTTGTTGACCTTCCCAATATTGACACAAATTTACATTTGAGAACTCCTCCTAGATTTTTGCATAGAAAACCTACATTTTTTATTGATATTGATTTCAATGTTTTGAAATGGATGCCTAATAAGATTCCAAAACGTACATGTCAAAGATATGCACAAAGGATATGGAGTTTTTTTTTTGCGAAGCTAAGTGAGGGTGGAAGATGCCAACTATTTGTTGAAATGATGAGGCAACTCAAATTTAGGCCCACCATGAAGGCTTTTGGGCTAAGATTTTTGAATGACTCAAGTGAAAATTCCATTGTAAAGAACTTGATGAGTGCCTATGAGAGCGTGGGTTCCACCTCACGCATGAAGGATAGTCGTGCCACACGATGTGTGATGACAACAACACTGTTAAGCAGTCAAACAAGGAACAAGGTGAACCTTACAAAGGTAATTAATTCTTTGAAAATAAGTAGATCATCTCTAATGAGAGCCAAGGAAGGTGTGAAAGAGTGGAGGATCCAAATAGCAATGAGTTATGGGCATTTTCGGGTAGAGTGCCACGAAAAGACACAAGAATTGCTCAAGGCTTGAGATCTTTAATTGTGAATTATTGGAAGGATAACACAAGGACCTCTCCTAATCAAAGAGATGTTGTAAGAAGGAGAATTGGTAGTAAAAACCATGGGCCACATCCAACGCATTATTTGGTTACCACTCAAACCCAATTTTCTGCTGATTTTGTACAGATGTTTCCTGAAATTAAAATATGTCAAAGGTATTTTGAAATGCTAAAGCCTTTTTATGTTAAAATAAATCACACACACACTACTTCTTGTTGTAGGGTTCATATTGAGTTTTCCAACCATTATGATGTTTATTGACGTATATGTGTAGATATGCATACTAACAACGTTTTACAAGAATGTAACATAATGCCTCCACCTAAATCATCAAGGAAATTTTTGTCTTCCATTTTATGTGAAAGAGAGGATGGTCAAATTTTTTACAAAAAATCATGTTTGGATGGCACATGTGAGTATTGTGGTGGCATGCAACATTTGCCAATTTTCCAACACATGGCTTGTACACACAAAATTGGAGACAAAATTGTGGAATTTGGCAAATATAAGACAATGGCATACAGTCTAAAAGATGGGAAAGAACCAAAGAAGTGTGAATTAGTCAGTCATAAGATTCCAATGTATCAGTTTATGGTCATTTTTCATGATCAGGTGGTCTATGATTATGCAACGCATACACACAGAGCACAATGGTTGGACTCACAGTTCAAGTTATGCAAGGACACATTTCCACTTTGTCATATTGTTTCAGTTGTCGACTTCGCTAAGAACTACACACTACAACCATAGAATGAGGTGCAATCACAGTACTACAACTCCGTGCAGGTTGCTATATTTGTGCATATAGCATTCATTCATACAAATGATAGTACAGAGGAAAATAGGAAAGTATTGAGGGAGTATCACTTTTACATCAATGGTGATCGCACACATTCTACAGAGTTTGTTCAAGGTTGCTTTCATATGTTCTATGTTGATCTGGCTAGCAGTGGCATATCATTTAGTCAGCATATCATATGGTTAGATAATTGTACATCACAATTCAAGAATGCCAGAATGTTTTACTGGTTGAGTAGGATGCATAGGATTAGTAGTGTTCAGCATATGTGGAACTTCTCAGAGGTTGGGCATGGAAAGGGGGAGCATGATGGAGCAGGTGCATGTATCAAAAGAGTCATAACATGAGAAGAGTTAAAGTACACAAACAGTGTAAAGTTGATAGATGCAAGATCAATTGTCAAGTGGTGCAATGGTGCAATAGGTCCAGGTAGTGAAGGTAATTCTTTAGTTCGTAGATTTTTTCATTTAGTAGATGATACTAACATTGCAAAATATGAGGATTGTTGTACACTAACAAGATCGAGAGAGCTACACTCTTTTAGAAGCTCCAATGTAGGTACATGGACTATCCATACAAGGAAGATGGCATGATTTTGTTATGCATGTACACTTCAATCATGGAATGATTGTGAGTCAATAGAGTGGGTTGACGAATGGTTTGTAAGAAGTTTAACCCCACTTGACACTTATCAGCTCCCGACGTCTCTACAAATCACGGAGATGCAATCATCCATTGACTTTGATCATGTATCGGACCTACTAGAACTAGGTAATATATCTTACTTACAAGTTTTACTATGTTGCTCAGTAAATAAATCTAACAAGATGAACATATCAATGCAGGGCATGTTTATGCAGTGATTGCAGATGAAGACAATGAAGAGGGTACGGATTATTACCTGTGTCGTTGTATTGAGGCCAAAAATAAATTGGAGTCCCCAGTTATAGACGGAGAAAACATAGAATATCCTATAGGTTCGGTGGTTGTTACTGGAACATGGCTTCGAAGGTATCCAGTTAAGAATGTTGTAGTTTGGTTGTTTGAGGACTTCGACACGCATCAAAAAATTCTTCACTATTCGAACCTTGTCGTCACCACCAACATTCATTTGATCAAATATAAGGGCAGACCTGTGAACAAGAACTTGTGGAAAGTGCGTGAGTCTGATCACGAGGCAATACTCGACACAATAAAGAGTAGAGAAGACCCAGATGGTTCATCAGATTGATTTGTAAGTATGCACATTGAATTTTTAAAGTCATGTTATTGATCACTCTTTTGGACCAACACCTTGCAATAAGGCATTTTCACCATTACTGTTTGATGTCATATGCATTTACGACTGTCATTGATCCTTTTCTGATTGTGACTATAGGTAATACTGAAGTTTGTCAAAGTATATAAGAAAAGAACAACATCAATTGGTGGTGCAAGTGTTCAGTGGTATGAGAAACATTAGTTGCTGGTGCATTTTCTGGTTGTCAATCTTCTCTTTCTTTTCCATCTCCTAGATTTATCGGATTCTTATATGCTACATGTTTTATGTTCAGCCTCTCAATGATATATTTGAAATTTATATGTAGGGTCATCGAGAGATGATAAAGTATCAAAGGAGCACATCACCATTGTAGGACTTTCAATCGACCTCCTTATCTAGCATGCATGAAGGTGATAGTAGGTCTTTTCAGCTGTATGACTAACGTTATTTCTCTTTTAATGATTTTTATGTGAGTCTATGTCTAAGATTGAGAGGCTTTTGTAGGTTTTTTGGAATGCAAATAGCTCGGCCAGCTGAGGGGGAATGGAAAAATGAAATTGGGTAGCAACTCCTTTTGTTTCTTCTCAAGTACAATATATTTCATGATCTGTGTTGGAAATGGGAGGATTATTTCCTTGCATGTATTGCTACAAGTATTGACAAATGGGAAGATTTTCAAGATGTTCTTCCATCACTATTGTAATATTTGTCATTGGCTTAGTGTATTTTTTGATATATTAAAATTAAGAGAAATTAATACATGCAAATGTGTATATTTCTTAATATACGCCTCAATTAAATGTGTATATTACATTTAAAATTAGTTGTAATGCTTCATGGTTTACATTTAAAGTTGTCTTCAAGGAAAAACATGTGGATTTATTAGTAAGAATGAAATAATATTTAATATAATTGTAGAAAGGCATATTAGTAAGGTCTTTTGAACATTATGTAATGAGGAAGTTGCAAAATATGTTAAAATATGATACAATGTAATAAATGGTTAGTCCATGTCAAGATGGGTGAAAGCAAACTTTTTATTATTTTTGAGTCTAAGGTCTTAGGAAGAGTTGAATAAGTGATGTAGACCTAGGGTGGAGATCAAATTAAAATGACAAATACAAGATGATCAACCCAAAATCTAAAGAAAATTCAAAAGAACTTCACAAATCCACTTGTCAGGTACACTCTTTCTACAAGTAATGCTAAGCAGCTTCAAGAGACTTTTCACCCAACTTTCCCAAAAGACTTTTCAATTAACTGATGGATTTAGACACCCATTAAGTACTTACACAACATACTTCAAGATCAAGTATAACTCCTTTGGACCAATTTAGACTTCCAATACACTCACCATGGGAAAATCAAGGAAAAGAGGTCAATTTAACAAAGGAAGTACCCTTCAAAATTATAAAATCACCTTGGAACCTTGGGGAAGCAAATTAAATGGCCCAAAACCACATAATCCAGCACTAGTTTGCACTTGTATGGTCAGAAACACTCCCAACTAAAAAAACCTCCTTTTCTAATGCAAAAGCAAGGGTTTTGTCAAAATCTTTATTCCAAGGCTTCAATAAACAAATACATGGTCCAAACACCTTTCATAAGGTCTTCCTTGACATTTTAAATGCTTACAAACTTAACTTCATCAACATTTCATTGAAAAGCACTTCAAAACCATCACTTTTCAAGGGAAAATTTGCATTTCCAGCCCTATGGCATCACACAATCACCACAAGAATTCTTTATTCTGATATAAAATGCATTGAAAAATCTAGAATAATATATTTTTCACCAATCCATTGAGTTACAGGAGAAAATAGTGAGTGGATTGGTCAAAAACTCATTATTTTGCTTTCAAACCCTTCACAAAGGAAAAAATAGGGTATACACTGTATTTTTTGAATTTCTCTTACAAAACAAAAGATTATAACTCCAAACTAAGTGAATATCAAATAAAACTCATAAAAATTAAACTTCTAAATATTTCAAAGCATGATTGGGTCTGTACAGTCTGTACAACAACAAACAATTTTAAAAAATAGTGAAAAAACTCAAAAAATGCACCCAAAAAATGTGGTATTCTTATTCTGTGAATTTATTACACCTTCAACAACCTTGATTCAAGCCTGAGAATGAATCTTATAACATTTACAAGCCATAAACACCTTAAAAACAACCAACTTGCACCTAATTACCCTTTAAATGACTCTAATTTTGCAAATCAGCACAAATTTGACAACATTTCCAACATTTTGCATTTTTGCAATTATTGAACTTTTAAGACTCTAAATACCTTTAGACACCTGAAATATGGTAATTTAGACCTTATTTAACCCTTATTAAGACTTATAGAATCAAAAACAACAAAATCCCTTCATTTACCCAATTTGACATCTTTGACAATTTTGACAATCTTTTCAAGTTTTCACACATTTTGCAATGTCTTCATGGAACAAAGATGAAATCACCTTCAAATGAAATTTTAAACCAAACCTTTCCAAGGAAAAAAACACAAGTTAGAACATTTATCTACTGTTTCTCAAGGGAATTCAATACATATAAGACCTGTTCGGCCTGTACACAGGTAGGGAACTCAGAAAAATCAGTAAAACTATGAGAAAACAAAGTAATTTCCAAGCTTTATTTTTTTCCCTCCAATCCAACAAACACAACTCGAGCCTCTCCAGGATTCACATAGAATTCATCATAATCCTATAACTGATCAATTCCCCTAACCACTAAGAAACCAACTTTTTAAAACACATAACCATTGCAATTACAAATTTGTTGCATTATGCAACTCACAAATTTGCAACTGTATCACTTTTCCTACTAACTAAACTAATGACTCCATTATGTCATTGAGATACAATATTTCATGTTGCCTTTTAGGCTCTCAAACTCACTTGTTGACACATTTTTAATGCAAGGGTGCATTTTGACCATCAAACATGGAGATTTGTGACTAGGTGCCTAGGTGCTCCTACACCACATACCTTGTCAATACTACCGAATTGGCAAGCTAGTGAGCTCACTGGCTTGCCAAATCCGTAGGGTTGACAAGGTAGGGGCAGCGTATGCCTCATATAAATTGATGCAACTTAGCTCATCTCTAACATACCTTAGGGTATGACATTCAACAAAACAACTACTATGGTTCAACCGACTCGATCCCTTAAGGGTGCAAAGTGCAAAAGGGCAACAATATTTGACAGGGTATTACTCGTAAACCGTGGTGATTAAAAAATATATGTCTAAACCTATGAGATCATGTTGGACCCCTCTACAATAACCTCTCTCAGTTATTGCTATCTCAGAGGCATTTTCCTGTGGTGGCAAATTTTCACTCGGAGAAAAAGTTGTCAAATGCAAGTAGTTGAAAGTTGCAAAGTGGTGCAACTTTCGTTCTGCAGCTCGTGTGACCAAACGAACTATTACAATGCATCCAGGTGGGTATTTTTATGCTAGGAATTCTCCTCTTTCGCACCCAAACACGTGGAATCGCTCTGAGCTACGTTCAACCGAATCGATCCCTTAAGGGTCCAAAGTGCAAAATGGCTGCAAACTTTAGCATGCTATTACTCGGACACCATGATGCTTCAAAACTTCTTGTTTGATCCTACAAGATCATGTTAGACCCATCTACAGTAACCTCTCTCGGTTTTTTCTATCTCGGAGGCATTTTCCTATGGTGGTGAATTTTCACTCAGGGAAAAAGTTGTCAAATGCAAGTAGTTGAAAGTTGCAAAGTGGTGCAACTTTCGTTCTGCAGCTCATGTGACCAAACAGATTGTTCCAACGCATCCGGGTGGGTATGTTTATGCTAGGCATGGTCCTCTTTCACACCCAAACATGCGGAATCGCTCTGAGTTACGTTCAACCAGATCGATCTCTTAAGGGTCCAAAGTGCAAAATGGCTGTGAACTCTAGCATGCTATTACTCAGACAGTGTGATTCTTAGAAACTTCTCGTCTGATCCTATGGGATCATGTTGGGCCCCTCTACAATAACCTTGCTCGATTTTTGCTATCACGGAGGCATTTTCCTGTGGTGGCAAATTTTCACTCGGGAAAAAATTTGTCAAATGCAAGTAGTTGAAAGTTGCAAATTGGTGCAACTTTTGTTTTGCAGCTCATGTGACCAAATGGATTATTCCAACGCATCTGAATAGGTATGTTTACGCTAGGCATGGTCCTCTTTTGCACCCAAACACGCAGAATCGCTCTGAGCTACGTTCAACTAGATTGATCCCTTAAGGGTCCAAAGTGAAAAATGGTTGTGAACCTTAGCATGCTATTACTCGGACACCATGATGCTTAGAAACTTCTTGTCTGATCGAAAAAAACTAAAAAATCGGCAAAAAATTCTTTTAAAACCTACAAAAAAACGTGAATAAAATCATGTTGATTTTCATGTGAAAAACAACAATGAGACCATAGCTTGTTGCTTACTATTATGCTTTGATAGACTTTTTCCAAGCATCCATAGCTTGTTCGAAAGAACCTGTTTTAGGCTTTTAGCTATAGCAGCAAGGCAGTGAACTGTTTGATAAAATGCTTTGGTAGACATGTATGAAAAATTTCGTAGCATAGACAAGGCAGTGAACTATTTGAAAAAATGCCTCAAAGAAATTTGGTCTCATAGAATTCCATGATAAGAAAATGCAATTGGCAGCTGCTCCTAGTTATTAGTTATTCAATGTGAAGAAATTGCATAACAGCTTAGGTTGACTTTGTACAAACTATATTGTAATTAAATTTTCGACATCTATCAGCATCTACTTATTAGTTATGCAAGTGAAGTAATTCTTTGACTTTGAAATATGTGCAATGCAATGTAATCAACGACATGAATATAAACTACAAAAATCCATTTTTTACAATTCATTAGTTAAAATATTTATTGTATTTTCTCTCTATATCTCTATATGCTATGGAAATACCTTGCAATTGTATCTAAAAGGCTTAATAGGTCAGTTAGGTGGTATTTGAAAAATCAAGTTTTGAATGAATGGTAATTAAGAGCAAAATTGGCAAATTGCCATCTTAGAAGTCTAACAAAGGGTGGTTATGGTGGTTGATCAGCTCAAGGGGTAGTTGGAAGGTGGTATCAAGATATATTTTTGTAATACCCTGAGTTGAGGGTTGATTTTGTTCAGTTTCTAATAAGAAAATATACTTTTGAAAACGCTAATCACTGGTTTTCTTTGTTTTCCTAAATTTTATTTCCCTTGCACAGGCTTGTACAAGTCTATCATGACTTGAGGCTTTGGATACTTGATTGCATATGTGTTTACTCTCTTTGCATCTCTTCTAAAGTTTTAAATCCACTATCGGTGTGTGTGGGATCAGCAAACTTGGTTACTACTATGTTTTCTATGTTAGGGGTTTTGAGGGCAACACCATGACACATTAGCCAATCCACCTACTTTTTGACCCTATGGCTCAATGGATTGGCCTATACCATGATTAGTTTGGTGTATGAATACTTTGGAGGTCGAGATAATGAATAAACTCAGTGGGGTGTGAAGTTATAATGCTATTCAGGGGTGTTTCCACCATGAAAGTAAGGATCTCAAGTAGTGAATCTGAGAAATACTGAAAGAAATGGGATTGTGAATGTCTTTTAAGTTAGGGCATAGGTATTGTGGGGTGTTTGGACCTTTGGAAGGATTGGAAAAGGTCTGGAGTTATGAGTTTCTTTAAAACCCATGTTTTTGTGAAGGTTTAGGAGGGTTTGTGAGTAGAGGAATAGAACAAGTTCTTGGGGCTCTTAAAATGGGAGAATCCTAAGTTTGGTGAGCATCCCTAAGACTATTTCAAGTTTCCTTGGTTTGGAGGTGAGTTTGTGAGGGGTTTCCTTTGGAAATTAGGCCTAATTGTGAAGCCTAGAACGAGGGAGGTGTATTGAAAGTTCATGTTGGTCCAAAAGAGTTACTATTGGTTTTGGAATATGTTGTGTAACCTTGAAAATGGTATCTTAATCCACCTTTAAATGGTCGGGTTTTTTGGAAAGGTTGGGAGAAATTAGGCTTGGACTAGGTTTTGAGTGCTACAAGGGTGGATTGTTGGGTAAGGTGTTGAATGAAGAGTTTGGTTTGATGGGGCTTTGAGGTTGTGTAGATTGCTCAAAATAGGTTGTATTAATCTTGTTAGGATCCCCTTGAAGTCAGGTTGTCAGACTGATTGGGTTTGAGCCTCCTTGCCTCTGCATCAATGAGGCACAAGTAATTGAAGCATTCCAAAGGATACAAACCACCACGAATGGAGCTTATTTATACAATACGCTTTAGATGGGGCTTATTGAGAATTCGACAATAATTAATTAAGCACTAGATGTAAAAAAAAATCCATGCCTACAACATTCAAGCATACAACTTACATGATATACATGATAACATCATTCAAGAATGGCAATAGCAAAATAAGAGTTTCTTTAATCAAAAATCCGAAAGGCTATATAATGATGTATATTGATAAAAGTATATAAATATATCCAAAAAAGCCATATAGGCTTAGTACAAAGGAGCCATATGGACATAAAATATCACGTACATATATATCAATAGTACAAAACATATGTTCCAAAATGCCACATAGGCATACAACAAACAACATTAATACATAGTCATTTCCCTCTAGGGGAAGGAAATAGATCTCGTGTTGCCTTCAAAATTTGGCTAGATGGAGTGACTATCACTTCTCTTGTCTTTTGAACACGCTCGCTACTCCTCCTCTCTTCACTCTGGACCTTCAACTGATACAATTAAAGTAAAGATTTTAAAACATAGAAGTGAATTGTGGAATGCAATATAACAAAATATATAATCACTTACCGCATACATATAGTCATCATGCACATTTACAGCATCGCCACATCCACAATCAGGAGTGACAACCACCTATAGCAACCATGAAGATAGAAATTAAACTACATAAAATTATCGTGAAAAATTTCTATAATAGACCATAAAAGAGAAAATATAATGTCAAATCGACAAATCTATTCCATACCTCTCTCAATGGATCAGAACTGGCTATTGTTGCAGCAACTCCATGGTCCATCGTGCCACCAACATCACCAAGGATATCTCTTATCAACATCTACAAATGAAACAATATCTCAAGTATCATGTTGATAAAGGAGAACATAATGTGATAAGATCAAGGAATACTTGAATGCAATGTTTGTGTTTCTCATCAATTTTTTAGATTTGTATATATGCAAAATTATGAAAACTAGCTAACATATATTTACAACACCATTAATGAATAAAGGCTACCTAATTCTATGTTTTTTGAGGATATGAATCGCGAGGTGTGCAGGAAGAAGATGCACCAGGAAACTATTTGAAATCTGAAGCATGTTATGAGACAAACATTCAAATATAACATTCAACTGTTCAAATGCAATAATAATATCTTTAATACTAGTTGCATGCCTATGGACTCATCGTCGAGAATGTATAAGGCTCTGTAGGAATATAGCATCCCTCATGAACAGTGCGACCCTGAAATTTCATCATATCAAAATTCTACTAATTTAGTTATTCTTAAATTTCAAAATATATTTTAATAAATAACATTAAAATAACTTTCTAAATTTTACTTGAGTGTCAATGTCGAATGTATTATTCAGAATATCATTTGTGAAATCCATCGCCTCTGCAACTGACATAGGTTGTGTAGCTACATCACGAGCACCCTGATAATCGTACGTGCAAACAGCACCACAAGCGCCACAATGGTGGGCTAGAGCTTGGGGCCTACATGTCTCCTCCACACAGGCTCTATTAGAGGGCTCGCACACTGTAAAATGGTCTGGATGAGTGAGCCAATCAACTTCATCATGTCCACCTCTACACTATCCTTAACAATGGAAGGAACAACGACATGCTCCATCATTGGTTTGCCCAAGGCTCTCGGTGCCAACTGTGGATTACGTCGTGCAACAGGTCTATCGTGTGTGGAGCCCCCACCTCTACCCTAAAAGTCTAAGATGTCAAAATAGTTTGATATTTTATTGAGGACAAACTCGCAATAGAGTTTCCTCAAAAATTATTGTGGCACCTCATGGTTATTGCATGGAGGTTGGTCAAATACCATCCACCACCGCTCCCAAAAAAAAATTTTAATTAACTCATGGTGGCACCAATGGATGGGGAACCTCTTGCATACATGGGACAAAGGTTCATTGGTTTTTGGGTCTATAAATAGGGCACACAACTTGTCTTTTATAATTTTTAGTGTTTTGACATTTGCATATGACAAACCATTAGCATAAAATTGTCTCATATCATGCCTCTTAGTTGACCAAAAATTCATTTGCTCGCTCATTTCTCCTACATGAGTTAAAATTGACTTCAATGATTTAATAATCCCTCTCCTATAAGGGTGGGTTTCGGCATGCTCAGTTAATCTTGAAATTAATTGTTGAATTTCTCTTTTATTCTTTTCAATTTGATTTTGAATATTTTCTTGTGTTCCTTGAGGATGCCTATGAATTGATGGAGGGGTTTCGGGTTGTTCTTGTATAGGAGGCTCTTCATGAGGGGGTGATTGTGAATTCTCAATGTTTTGAGGTGGAGATTCATTCCGTGAGAATTAGAACCAATCTTTATTATAAAAATCTATTTAAATTTGCATTCCAAATCTATTCCAAATAAATAGAATAAAAATGCACACCTCTTTGCAATCTTCGACCTCTCCGACGTGTTGGCGGCATCCTCATAGAAAATGGAAAGATAAGGATGCAAACAGTGGAAGAGATTTGGTGAGCGCGAGTTGCAAACCTGAAATCCTCTTCCTCAAGCTACGGGTTGAAGATAGAATGAGGGTTTGAAACCCGATTTTTGCTTTTTATGACTAAAAAGACATTTGGCACATGCCAAATTTGGCATGCGTCAAATGTCTTTTTTGTCATTTTTCATGCGCCAAATGCCTTTTTTGTCATTTGGCGTGCGCCAAATGCCTTATTTCGGGTTTTTTTTTAAGTTTTTTCAATTTGGCACCTAAATTGTGTCACAGATTGGTGCACTTACCCCTTTGTGTGTTTGCAGATTTAGGTATCTTGGAAGCTTGGAGATCACTCAAGAGTGGATTGAAATCTTGTTGAAGACACCTCCTTGTTGGCTAGGCAAGACATCCATTAAAAGTCTCTTACAGGTCGAGAATCAAAGTTTCAGATCCAGACACTTAGAGAAGCAGAAAGTGTAGACCGAGACCTCTAGATTCCACTTTCAGACTTCCCGAAAGACTAAAAGGGACTAGGTCACCATTAGTGGTGACTTAGTCCCACTACACATTCATTTTAGGGTTTTTTGTAGATTCAAGTACCCTTTTGGCAGAAACGGGTTCCGGGATATTTTCACGGAAAAAGGACTAGGTCACCCAAAATGGTGTAAATGTCCTTCTTGGCTTCTGCATCAGTTTTTTGAGGATTCCAGACCTCCATGCCATCCCTCTTTAGCCTCCAGGTGTACACCTTTAATTTCATAAGTTTTTGTTACAGTTTGTTTACATTTCTTAGTTCCTTTGCATATCATAGTGTGTTTTCCAGCACTTTACATTTCTTAGGTTTTACATTACTAGTTAGTTTCTATTTTTCATTTCCAGCATTTAGGGCATCCCACACACATCACTTTAATTTCGATCCCCCTTTGAATGAACACCAAGAACACTTAGTGCGAAAGAGAGTCATTTCCTAACCTAGCTCCTACGTGGAAAACCCTAGGAGCCCATTGGGGAATCCTCTTTCCCTAAAATGCATTGTTTTTGGTAGTTCACTAATAAATGTCATAATATTGTGAATTCTAGGGTGAATTTTTTAATTCTATATACATTTTTGTTTGATTTAATATGGGTTGGTTATTGAACCAATTTTGTACATTATATCTATATTTTTTCTAGGGGATTAATTGATGTATGTCTAAATACATAAATGGTGGGGGTTGTTTTTGGAAACCTAGGAAGGTATGTACTACAAATATCTCTCCACAATTGGATAACTCCTTGTGTATCTATAATTTATCAAAGGGTCATTATGTATATTTTTGAATCCATGTTTGTTGGCTTGTTGTACTAGTTAGTTACAACCATAGAAAACATAAAACCATGAAAATCCTTTGCATTGAATCATTTCAATAAAATATATGCATTTTTTCTAAGTTTGCACAAATTTTTAAAGTAGATCCAATGACTAGATGTTTCTTTTATTATCTAATTTGCATTTCACATGTCTAGTTCTATATGTTATACTCACTTTTTTTCCTTTTTTTTCTTTTTTTTCTTTTTTTCTTTTTTTTTTCTTTTTTTTTCTTTTTTTTCTTTTCAATGGTGGGAACTTGTCTTAGATATGTTAATAAATATTTTATTTTAAAATACAAATATATCCTCCTAGTTAGTTTAGTTTAGGTTTAGGTCTAGCTATAAAATATAACCCATTATAAATTTGTAATTAATTCTTTTATGTTTGATATATATTTATAGGATTACATGTTTTGAATATTTTTGTTGCACATTTATATGAGATGTAAGGGGATTAATCATAGGGGAAATAAATATGTTTTACATCACTAGTTACATGTGTAGTTATTTGTTTTTATCTACTATTAAGAGCTCTTTGGTCTTGTTTATGGTGAGTTATTATACTTGAATACAAGTGACAAATTATATGAGTGTTATCATACACATGTATAGATTTTTTAAGGTGAATTATTGTGATGGTTCATCTTCTCAAAGCTCTAGGATCACCTTATATGATTTTGTAGAGCCAAAAATGTAGGGGAGTTTTTTACTTTTGTTAGTTGGTCCATTACTACCCATAGTCTAATCATGATTTTGTATCTTTGTTCTAGGTTGACTTGTATCCCTAGATCTATGTTTTAAGATTAATTTCTAGGATTATGGATACATGTCTTAGAACCCAAAATTTAGTGCATACCACTTTCCTTGCTTCAATTTCTTGATTTACACTAGTCAAAGGTGTGTCTTAAGAAATAATATTTTCTAGAAAAGGACTTAAACCTTATTAATACTCCTTTATTTTATAGTAGCTTAAGTATTGAATACCTCACATCCTTGTCATCACACTTGATAGATATTCACATAGTAGCATCCTAGGCAAGGAAGAGTAATCGTGTGTATTTCTTCAATGCACGTGCATGCTATTTTGTGGTACATCCATTTTTCTCATCCACCTACTCT